>PVIC010001584.1:57726-89242 GCA_004025085.1 Thryonomys swinderianus
AGGCTGGCCCTGAGCTCACTATGGTGCCCAGGCAAGCCGCCGCGAACTCAGCAATCCTCCCGTCTCTGCCTCCCGAGTGCTGGGATTACAGGCGTGAGCCACCACGCCCAGCATTATATGTGGTAACCGGGGATCGAACTCAGGTCCTTACGCTTGCGAGGCAGGCACCGGAACCACTGAGCTAACCCTCCGGCCCTCTTTACAATGTTTTGGAGTGCAGTTTTTATAATTGAGAAGTTCTTCAGGTGTTCTTCATCATGAAAGTATTTTATTTCTCCATTGATTTTGAAAGATAGTTTTGCAGGACACATCAATCTGGGTTGAAAGTTGTTTTCCTGCAATGCTTGAAACACTTCCCTCCAGGCTTTCCTTGGACTGAGCATTTGAAAAATCTGCTGTGATCCTGATGGGGTTCCCTTTGTATGAGCTTTTTTTTTCCTTTCCCTAGCTGTTTTCAGGATTTTATTCTTTCTTGGATATCTGGAACCTTCATAATTATATGCCTGGGTGTAGAGTTTTTAATATCATGGGCTTTTAGAGTCCTATATGCTTTGTTTATCTGTATGTCCAATTCTTTTCCTTTTCCTGTGAAGTTTTCTGCCATTATATCTGTAAACAGTTTTTTGATGTCTTTTGCACTGTCCCTGCTTCTTCACTGACTCCAATCAGCCTTATGTTATTCTTCTTAGGAGCTGTTGGATTGATTTCTCATGGTCTCTTGCCACTGTGCATAAGCTATTCCTTTCCTGTTCATTGGCTGTGAGCCTGTCTTCTAGGTCTGAAATTTGGTTTCTGGCTTCATTCATCCTATTTCACAAACTTTCATTCTCATTTTTGATCACCTGGACCTCTGCTTGAAGCTCTTTATTAATGTTCCATTGCTTTTGTTATCTAAGCTTTTATGATGTTCCTGATCTCTTCTTTAATAAAGTCCTTCACTGTGGACAGCATCTCTGTTTTCAGAGATCTCAGAGATCAGTTCTGATTTCCATTTCAGTAGATCTGCTTTTGTTACCAGTTCAGAGAGTCCTGGAGATTGAGCTTCATTTTGCTCTATTTCCCTTTTCCCTGAATTCCCCTGTGGCGGTGATCTTTGTGTCTGGGTTCTTGAATTTTTTCTCCTATCTGTTGTGCTGGCAAAGACTGTAAATCACTGCACAACTTAAGTGGTGCTTACCCAGACTCATGCAAACAAGAATGGAGCTCCCACGAGGCTTCTGGCCTGAGTCCAATGGTGGGTAGGCTAGACTCACTGAAGGTGGATGGATGTCGCACAGGGTGGCTGGCCTGGGTCCAGTGGCAGGCAGGCTGCTTGCAGGCAGCGGAAGTCACTGGGTGGCCTCCACAGTGCCTACTCAGACTTGCCAGGGTGGTCCCTGGGTCAGCTGGCCTGGGTCTTGTGGTGGGCGGGCTCCTTGCAGACCATGGAAGTCACTGCGCAGCCTCTGCTGCGCTTACCCAGACTCACCCAGGGGAAGTGGAGCTCCCAGGGGACTTCTAGCCTGGCAGAGAGATGTTTTAAATAAAACCCACTTTAAAATATTTTCATGACAGACAAACTTCAAAAATAAACACAAGTAGTGTCCAACTTAGAGTATATTTAAGTGTTTAGAGTTGAAGCTTCACACCTGCACAGAATCAGTGGAGGTTAGATCTCCTCCACCGAATGCCCCTGGGCCCCAGTCACTGTCCAGACCCCAGAAGTACCAGCAGCTCTTCTTCCCAGGGCCACCTTCTGTCAGAAGCTTCCTGAGCTGGAGGGTGAGAGCCTGTTAGACCCACATACTCTGTCAGCACCTGAGGGAGAATCATATTCCCTTTGTACTTTGAATAGCAGAAATACATTTTTCCCCAACTTTATAATCACTTGGGGAAGATCTATAGAAGCTTCTAGAAAGCAGGAAGTTGCTCAATAGAAAGCACTGTACAGTACATTTATTACTACACAAGATTAAAAGAGAGAGAGAACCATAAGAGTATTATCAAACGATGTTCAGCAGTGTTAAGAAGTGTTGTCCAACAGTTCCATGATCAGAGAAGTTTGGGAAACAGTGAATTTTAACAAACTTCTCAAATTCAAAAAATATTATTTGCATGAGAAGTTTGAAAAGGTGTTTTAGATAGTACAATCCATTCTTACAGATTACTAAGAGCTTAGCAAATAAATAAATGCTTCAGTATGTTACTATGCTTTTTATATCTCTAAAAGGTGAAAGCACAATAATACAAATATATTTAGCACTACTGAACTGTACCCTCAAAATAGTTAAGAAGGTAAATTCCAAATAACATGGTTTTACCTTTTTTTTTTTTTTGGAGAAAGGGTCTCACTTCGTAGTTCAGGCTGGCCCTGAGCTCACTATGTAGCCCAGGCAAGCCTAAAACTCCACAGTCCTCCTGCCTCTGCCTCCCTAATGCTGGGATTATAGGCATGAACCACCTCTCCTGGCTTTACCACATTTTTTAAAAGTGCAAATCTGTGACTGTGGGCATTTTGTGTTCAGTGTTTCTCCCAGAGCTCAGGGCAGGATGATTAACCATCCCAGTTTCCTCAGGGCTGGAACTAGCCCTGGAATTGGGATTGGTGCACAGGTCGACACAACTGGTCACCCAGCCTGAAGAAGCCCTGAGTACAACTTGGGACAGTGGCTTAGATCAGAGTATTGGGAGTACAAAGCCTGGAAATGCAGTGGCTATCGCTCTAAGGGCAGATGCCTGGACTCTTCTCCACCCCTCTGTGCCACACCCAGCCCGATGGCCCACTGGATACAGGAACCAGTCTTTCTCTAAGCACCCATAAAGTAGACTCGGTGATAGTGGGCTTGTCCCTGATTTGTTTTACAACACTGATGATCCTTTATAAAACAGCTAATCTGTGCTTTTCCTCCAGATAAACTGAAGTGTGGGAAATTGTTTGACATATCCAAAGTCCCGAGGGAAAAACTACAAAGTGTCAGAAATCAATGGTAAATGCCAAGGGAATCCCAGTACAATCTGTTCATTTCCCTAGTTAACCGATATCTCCCATGATGATTTATACATATGGAAAAAAGCAAAAGATGGAAGTAAGTCATAACGCCTCTCATAGGGACCAAGATAAACTCAGCACCCTGCTCCACTTCAGCAAGTGTCTCGCTACAAGCTGGGGCCCCGGGGGAGTCTGCAGCCAGAAACAGTTCTCTTCCCTCCACTCTGCACCCTGGAATTCAGTCCTCTAGAGGCAGAGATGGTGCAAGAAATAACTGCCTCTGAACTGAACACTACAAACTGAGTTGTTTGCCACTATCCCCATGCTATGGAACAATGATTTACATATCATTTACATTGTACTAGGTATCATGGGTAATCTAGAGATGATTTAAAGCACACAGAAGGATGCTTGCAGGTTCTATTTTATGTAAGTCAATTGAATATCCACAGATTTTGATATCCACAAAACATCCCGGAACCAGTCCCCTAAGGATACTGAGGGAAAACTAGATACAGTATCTCTCAATTAGCATCTGTGTCATCAGATAGAGGCTTTTAACTCTGTGTGAATCACAAGCCAGCAGAGCTTTACCTGGAGCCGAGTCAAAAGTGGACAGAGAGAGCAAGTACCCACGGCCCCCAGAGGAAAGGGGGTGCCCTGGAGGAACCCAAACTCACCCTCAACATCCAGCACAAATCCTTTCAGACACCCAATGAAATGAATTTTGTGTTCCATAATGAACATGACTATGTCCTTCCTTCTTGGGCTTATAGTCATGGATGACATCATAGGTGTTTACATGATCATGTGGCTAGCTACCCAAAATAAACTAAAATGGAGGGAAATGCAGACAGATCAAAAGGGACTGTTGGACGGGTAGACCCTGCGTGTCCTGCCCAAATGGAAGGCCTTTCATGGCTGTGGGTCCCAGGAGTGGAGAAGAAGCTGTGAGCCCCACCCATCGCCATTACCTCAGCAGCTCCGAGCCTTGGCCAAGTCTCTGATTCATTTTTGCAAAAGTTTACTGCCTAAAGTCACTGCACTTGCCTCTTCAGGTTTTCAACTATAGAAGACTCTGTAACCCACACAGACTTCAACACAGAACTATCACCACTGGGATCACAGGAGGGAAGGCCCCTGGTTCTGTGCTGGAGGGGGCACTTTTTCCTCTAAAAGGACAGAGGGAGAAAGACAAGCATAAGAGTGCACCTCTCTCCTGCTATGCTAAAGGTCATGGCCAATGTCGCCACAGCACAAGGCATGTTAGCAAAGAAAGAGAAGCCTTCTGTTAAAGACCAGAAGAATGTGAGTGAACTTCCCGTATTCATGCTGAGATTGGATGAGAAATGGACAGCAGCGTAGAAATGTGATCAGATAAAAGGATCTGGGTTAATGGAAATCGACTGGTGGGAAACCCAGCAAGGACAGCCTGCTCAGTTTCTGTGCGGCTCTTTTTCCTTCTGGGTGAGGAGCAGGGCCCTTCCAGAAATAGGAGAGTTCTTACACACCATCAGACAGGGAGGGTCAGAGAGTTTCTTTACGGTGATCCGCGGGGAAGGAAGGCTGGGAACATTTGAGTCGTGTTTCTAGTTGTTCGAGCCGGCTTAGAGGACAGGAGCGTCTGCGGCCCGCTTGCGGAAGAGTTCATTTTCTCTGATGCACCTCGGGGAGCAGGTGGGGAGAAGGAGACCGGAGAGCAGAAGGTTAGAGACAGACTTTGCTTCTGAGGGCTCAGTTTAGGGTTTCATTTTCTGACCCCCAAGGAGGAAAAACATTTTTCTGCACGGTAAATTTGGGGGAATGAAAGTTAGAAAAACTGCAGGAAGGTCATTAGGTCACAGCGGGAACCTGTTGCAAGAGCTTCCTCTCTTCATGCTATTTCTTTCCAAGCCGTAAAGATTAACAGTAAGCCACCAGTGGGAGCCCACTACTTGGAATACGAAGTATTTCACATATACTGACTATAGGCATTTGGAAGACAGTCATTAGACAAAAGGATACAAGTAATTTTCATTTTATTTCTGCTCAGATGTGGTACTCAACCTGTTTTCATCATTCCTTAAAACAATTACACTCCCTAAAGGTGCTGACAGAGCCACCGAATCCCAAGGGTTAGCAATAAATCATTATTCACAGCTCATGAATTCAAAAGAAATTTAAAATATCGATGAAAAGAATATTTATCAGAAGAAAAAGGAGAATTCCATAAATTGGTTTGCTAGTCTGTTTACCCCGAACAGTCAACTTGAGTTCAGTGACTGTCTCTAATGCACTATGAGGTTTTTACTCCGTCCCCTCATTACCGAGCAGCACTGACACATGTTTGTACAGTCAAGGCTTTGGTACGTGAGTACATGACACGTGCATACATGGTTATTGTTGACCCCACTCAAATATAAAGTAGACTAGCGTGACTATTTCAGTTTCATATGTTTCTTGTGAAACTGGCTCATGCTTGACATTTCAAACTGCATTTCATTTTGTGTTATATTACAAACAGTTTAATAGTATATGAAAATATTCTCTACACCAGCCAAAAGAGGTGGTTTTAAAGTTCAGAAGACAAGGGTGACATAGTCCTCATTTTTGCTTCCAGGTCTCTTGGAAATGAAAAGCAGACTGTAATAAGCAGGTACGTGATTACAATGTACAGAACCTGTGGAAAACTGTTGGCACTTTGCAAACCTTTGATGAGGGTGGAATTAATTTTTCTGCGCATTAGGTATTTAAGAACAGCTGGTTTTGTTGTATCTTTTTTCTTTTCTGAAAGCATTTTTTCCCCTAAAAAAGCTTTTTCCTGGCATTCATAGTAACTTTTATATATTTCCTTTGGAAAGTGTACTTCAGACTTTCCCATCTATTACAAATGTCACTAACTAATTGAGGTTCTCCCACCCCTTACTGTTACTCCATACAAGGAGGACCCTCATTTTCTGATGCTGGCATAGAGACGGCACCCTAAAGTACCCCTCTCACTGTTGTCCCACAGAGAACTGATGGCGTGAAGAAGAGCTCTGTGTACATGAGCAGGAAAGAGCTACTTTTAACTTTTGTCCATGGAACAGTTTCGGGGGTATCACGTTTGGACAAGCACTGTGTGTGTACCCTGAGCTAAAGTGTATTTCCTTTCCTTGTGGCTTTGCCCTTTCCTCTGCATCTGAAGCCTGTCTAAATTAAAAGATGTCAAGGAACCAGTTGTCACATCTTTTCAAGGGTTTGGAAATTTCCTTTTTATAGTTCTTTTGCCCTGGGCGTTTAAAACTACAAGCCTTTTTGTAACCAGATATGATTCCTAAGGGGAATGTGACAAAATACCAACAACATAATCCATCCCTATTGGAGTTACAAAAGGTAAAAAGTGAAATAATAAAACAAGTTAATTTAGGTATACACAACTTTACTGAAAGATCTGTATATCTAACTAGGCAAACCAGATTTTAAAAAAAAAAAAGTAGATTTAAAAGAACAGGTTATCCCAGCAGTTTGTTTTCACCACATAGAAAATGATCTCAATGCATCATGGCATCAAACCCTAACTCTTTATTTACCTCACAATCGAATGGGTCAGTGAGTGGGTTAGGTTCAGCTGGGGATTCTCCCACTTCTCTGCCACGTGGGTCACACTGTCATGATCAGCAGCTGTTGGTGTGACCTGTAGATGGATAGATATACTGGGGCTGGCTGATTACCATCAGTCTCATTGGCGCTTGGCAGAGGGCTGGATCCTGAGTGGAGAACCTTCTTTGTCTCCCACATGGGATCTCATTTGGCAGGTGGCTCCTGCCAGTTGCCATGGGCTTGAAGGAAGAGGACTTTCAGGACTGCTTTAGAAGGAGACAAGAAAGATAAGATAAGTATGTTTAAAATGGAGTATTTTGAACAGGACTAATGGCAGTGTATCTTCTTCTGGAAGAATTATTTTCTCTCACCGTTCACCATGTTTTTAGGCCACACCTCGTATGTGACCTTTTGTGTTTACTTTCTCTTATTTAACACATTTTTGAGACTCATTTGTATTGTAATATGTACAGAACTTCATTCCTGTTTACAGCTGAATAGTACTGTGTGGTGCATGTGTGTCATGCTTTTTATTATTCACTGACTGATAAATAAAATTTCCACTTTCTGGCTGTTGTGAATACTTTTGCTATCAGCAGTTATAGACAAGTATTTGAGTTCTGAATACTTAACTTGAATTCCTTGGAATTGCTGGGTTATATGCCTACAATTCTGATAGCAGAAAATGATGCTCAAAAAATGTGTGTTAAGTTCAACAGAACTGCTGCCTGGAGATGGGTAGTCAAGTGACCTACTAATGTGAGGGGTGAGAGAACGGACTATAACCTTTCTGTCCAGGATACTGGCCCATGGTATAGTTCTCTAATCCACACTCATACACAAATGCGTACACACTGAACATGGTTGGGGAAGCACTTAACAAAGTTTAGCAAACACTCAGTGCAAGGTTTGCTTAAGTCTCCTGAATGTGAATTTTCATTTCTGGATATATTAATTCCTTGTCCGGGACGAAACAGGGCTTTCCACCTGCATCTGTTCCTGTGCTTCGTCTCCAGCTTTGTCATTTCCCCCACACCTAGAGAGAGCAACTGAAGACACCAATTGAAAACGATGCTGACTATCAGTGTCTTTAAAGTTTTTAAAAATGTGAACCACATTTTGAGCTCATAGGCAGTGCAAAGACAGAGGACCAGGTTTAACCCACAGGAAGTGGCTTGCTAAGTCCTGTGTACCCCACACCACAGCACGCCTCACTAACCCTATATTTAAAAGTGTTATATCTTGAAATGTGTTTCCATTATTTTTCCCCAAGGGCTGAGCACATACATTCTCATAGTAGAAAACAGACGTTGGATGTGGTTGGGGGGATGGGTTACAGAACAAAAACCCTTGAACCCTGTGGTGACGAGAGACCTCAGAGTAGCTGCTGACGCTAAGTCCTGCAGGAACTTACGAACAGCTTAGGAACAATAAAAGGAGAGACAAATCCTTGAGATGTGGAGAATTTAGGGGGTGAAGGAAGGAGACGAGCAGTCTTGGTGAAGACATGAGGCCACGTCCCAGGAGGATAGGACAGAGTGAAGGTGAAGAAGAGTCTGTTGGTCATAGACATCCAGGGCTGGTTTCATCATGAAGACCCCAGCCCTGCGCTGGGGCCAAGCAGCCAGAGACCCTGAGAAGCTCCGGGAATAAAGAGGCTTCAGAATCACAGGTTATCAGTGGAAAAGGCCATTGGTCTCGTCTACACTGAAAAGAAGAAAATGTTTGGACTTTTTAAAGTTCTTCGCTCCTAGTTAGATCTGAAGAACAATGACATAATGACCCACGAGAAACTCTAAAAAGCATCTTAACAACATATTTTTGTTTTTATTTTGCATCGGCCCTCTGGACACCAGCTCCTGTCTTCTGACGGCAGTCTCCTGTAGCAGTATAGGGTTGATTTTCTGAGTATGATTTTTGAGAACTTGCTATGAATGTCCAATCCCACCTTTTTAATTTAAGTCCACATCCACTAATTTGATCTTCAAAAAAAAACTGGCCCGCAATCCCCACATTAAAACCTCTCATTTACCTAAACATGGTTATTAAGCCTTCCTGAACCTGCTTTTCTCCCAACCAAAGAACTCCCCACCCTGGAGCCTTTTCTCAGAGAGCTAATTACCATCTTTTAAAACACTGTGTGCCTCTGGGTTGTTCACATTGTTTTAACAGCACAAACAAACCAAAAAAAAAAAAAATGTGTTTGCAAGTGAAATCCAGACTAGGATAGTAACTCCCTCATCCCTTCCTGTGGTACCTCAGGAGACTCAGTGTCTTGCTGGCTTCCCCCCCACAACCGCACTCCTCCCAAATTGTCCCTCAGTAAACTGACTCTGCTACCAGCAGGTCATCCTGTCACTGAGACTGTCTCTTGTTACGATCCCAACAGCAGCAACAGAAAAGCAGCATCTGACCTCGTCACCAGCTACACAGCTGCTCTGGCATTTTCGGTGAAGGACGTGGGTCTCTGCCAGGGCCTCAAGATGTTCCGCACATGAGCAGTGACGCCACAGCTGGGTCTCCGGGTTTGCACCTGCACATCATGCTACCTTCCTTCCCTTCTCCTCGTCTGTCAGCCGTCTGGGCATCAGTCAGCTCACGCTGCTGTAACAAAAATACAATGGACAGACTGGTTTAAACACAGACATGTACTTCTCACCCTTCTGGATGCTAACTCCGAGGTCAGGGTACCTATAGACACGGGTCTGAGGAAGGCAGTCTTTCTAGAATGTTCTCAGGTGCTTTGCCTCCTTGCTGTATCCCACAAAGGCAAGAACAAAGAGAATATCCGCTCACAGCAATTTAGAATGAAATTTTTTTGCAATTAAAAATGAATGTTTATTTTTCATTGTGAAAGAGAACTGAAAGGTGCACAGCGCAGGATATAGGCTGCCTATCTGATGTGTGCAAAGCTTTCTTAGCCATTGTTTCGGAAGACATTGGTGGTGCAGAACAAAGACTAACAAGTGCGTGGTGAGCATCCAAGTCAGGGTCATAGGAACCCGGGGATCTGGGGGCAGTGGCTGGAAAGAGGTACCCAAGAAGCCCCCACCTTTTGAACAGATTTCTCCCCACACCCTGGAGCCATGCCTACCACTAGGTGCTGCTGATTTTCTTATCATTCTTTGTCTTTTTGAATGCTTCAGATTTTGCTAATTTTTATAGAGAAACAGGAAGGAAGCTAAGTATGAATTAGTAATGATGTATCAGGGGAAATGCTGTTGGCAAGATGGTCTGGTTTCTAAACTTCATTCTGTAAGTCTTGGCTTAAACTGAACATGCTTAATCAAGTCTTTTTTTTTTTTTTTTTCTCTAACTGCAGTAGGAAAGACTGTGCCACAAGTCAATGTTCTCTGCTTTTGGAAATGCTATTTTATTGGAACTTCCCCAAGTCCATTCACACACATTCTGTCTATGGTTGCTTGTATTCAGCAGTGGCTGAGTGGAGCCGCTGCAAAAGAATGTATGACCTAGAAAGTCTGAAGTATTTCTGTACAGTTTTATAGAAAATGTCTGCTGACCCTTGCAGTAGGAAAACGGCTTCCTTTAACTCTCACACTTGAGCATCCCAGCCAGAATACGCAAGACTGGAGAAATGTAAGGGCTTAAAGATTGTGCAGCAAAACCCTTGGCTGTTGTTCTTGGAGGATATGCACACAGCCATCTTCCCCTGAGAATAATACACCCAAATTGAACGACAGGAAATCTGCAGTCACCAAGCACAGATCCTAATACTATGCGTAAATGGTTACATTTTCTAGATTTTGAAGCAATGTTTCAGACTAGGTAATACATTTTTAGATAAAACTCTTAGTGGGTTCCGAGGACTAGGTAAGTAAGTCACTCACCAAGACAGCAATGCTTAATTATGGTCAGTGGCAGAAATTCAATTATGGTCAGAAGCTGCGGACTGGAGCTCTGGCTCGTACCCTTTGTGTTGGGGTGACTTGAACAATTTCTGTAACCCCTCAAGTCTCAGTTTCTTCATCTATAAAATTGGACCATATTAATATTTAATTTATTGAGTTCTTTTGAGGACTAACATCTTTCATGTAGCATTTAGCATTTAGCATTTTGCTGAGTAAACATTAACTATTATTAGTTGGATGTGTATAGGACACAATATAAATTCTGAAATGGGTTTCAAAGTACAGCTTCTAGTACAATATAGGAGAAAGATGGGAAATGGAGGTTAGTCTAAGCATACAGTGGACCCTCAGTCACAATCAGCCTGACATACCTACCCTTGGGTTACAACTGGAATATTAGTTTTAACTTATGACCAATCTTGACTTAAAACCCAAATGCCAGCCACTTGTGCTTCCAGATGGTCTCATATACAAATTTAACCCTTAAAGAGTTCTGGAAAAAACATTACAACATTCTTTCCTGTTTGGGGTTAATTGAGAAGTCCTGGGCCAATGTTACTCCAAAGATACTGAGATTGGCCTATACCCAGGAGAGAGACTTTGAGCCTGAGTCTGCAGTTGATCCACCTGAGTTACAACCAGCCCTCGGGAATGAAATGGGTCGATAAGTCAAAGGTCCACTGTACCCATTCCAGTGCGACGAAAAATAAAAGCAAGTTTTCTCCAAGGCTGCTGGATGGCAATAACATCCAACAGACACAAAGATAAAGCGTCCCTGTCATCCTGAGAGGGAACTCACTGTCAAACATGTTTGGACAGTTCCTGATCATTCCATTAAGAGAAACACAGGGTCTCTTTATGGCTGCCCAAACTCAACACACAATCATGACTGCTTCTATGATCTGCATGTCTTTATCCTTCCCAAACTCACACAAGACTTCAGTTTCCAGGCAGTGCTCAGGGACATGTGTCAAAGGGGCCCACTGTGTAAAGATTTCTAAGCACCTTATGAGAGGTGCTAAGGTCAGTGGAACAGAATAACAGATTAATATTCCTCTAAAAAAAGATGTGGACATTGGTCTGTTGTCTCCTGCACTTCTGCCAGAGGAGGACATGATGTTCCTTCCTTCCAAAGGACACAGTCTTCAAGGCGCCATCTTGGAAGTCTATATGCCCAGCCCAGACCTACCACCTCTTTAATCCTGAATTTCCCAGTACCCAGAACTGTGAGAAAATAATTTTCTACTCCTTGTAAATGACCCAGTCTTGGATATTCTGTGATTGCAGCACAAAACAGGCTAAGACAATGACATTGTCTCATAACCAATTAGTAGTCACTGAAAAGAAAAAAGAAAAACTGAAACCATAGTATAGACAGTACTTACAGTGTGAATTCAAACAAGTTACTTAGCAGCCTTGAACTTTTATTTCCTCACTGAACATCTTTATGTCATAGAAATATAATATTCACTGCATGCTTAAGACTATATTTTCAGTGAGCCACCTTAAAGAAAGTAATGAGTGGACAAAAGCAATTTAATATTTTATGTAACCTGATATATCCAGACTGCAATGATTTCAACATGTAATCAACATAAAATATATTGACATGTTTTACATTCTTTCTTTTATTACATTCTTCTTTTATAGTAAGACCTCACACTTGCTATGTAACTTTATACTTATAGCACATCTCAAGAGTGACTCGGGTTGTTTGCCTGTTGTGACCAACAGCTACCATACTAGAATATGTTACCGAGAAGATACCCACCTTTTAGAAAGCTGATCCTAAAATCTCACTGTAGGGATCAGGACTTTGCCAAGGACAAAATCTATGCACGATAGGTCCATATACAAAGATTTAAACCACACCAACAAATGATAATGTATCAATGAAAGGATAAAGATTTGAGCTCAGAATCCAGAAGACTTCCCTGAAGAGGAAGCTCCCACAAAAAGCCACCAAAGAAAGTGAGGAACATAACTTGCCTCTAAGACGCTGAGTTGGTTCTCTGTTAAAAAGAAAAAAAGCTATTAGATTTTCTTTCCTTTCTTTCATCAGCACTTTGTAATTTCACATAAACCCATTCAAGAATGTTTATTGCAGTTTTTATTCATAACAACCAATCTCTAAAAACAACCCAAATATGTCTCGGTGGAAGAATGGGCAAACAAACTGTGGGATACCCAAGCTACAAACTCAGCCCCCCAAAATGGAATGAAATGTTGAGATCCACAGTACCTTGGCAACATCTCAAGAGAATTTTGCCGAGTGAAAAAAAAGTGAATCTTAGAAAGTTATAATTCCACTTATGCCACATTTTCAACATAAACTCATGGAGATGTACAATAGGTTAGTGATTGCCACACTATGGAGTGGTGGGAGAGAAGCCGGATGTGGGTACAGTGATATCCATAATAGAAGAGACTCTGGTTGAATAGTATATTATCCACGTTGACTGTGGTTGTGACCAGTCGAATTCATCTATTTGATACGTTTGCACAGAACTTCTGCAAATTGGGCAAAACACAGAAAGAGAGAGACAGAGACAGAGACAGAGAGAAAGACAGAGAGACAGAGATAGAGATTATAACTGAATCTGGCTGGCATTGTGTTTAGCTCTGTTAGCTGTCATACATAGTAAAACAACAGAGGGCTGAGGCCCACATGGAAGGAGTAGAGATCCTAGCCAGGGCTGAGAACCAACAAAGTAAATCCTGAATAAGAGAATGAATGCTGCAAAGTCTACCTACCCTTTCAATGCTTCTTTTACCAGCTTTCTGGGAACCTGACCTGGAAAACTTCTTAAACTGCAACTTGCATCTCAGGAGAAATATGAGCCTTTGCTCTAGAATCAAATGGACTGAAATCAAGAAATAGGGGTTAGTATATGGGGGGTTCCTCTTAGGAAAGTTCATTTTTGAGCACGACAGAATTATCTTCAATAATAAATAAGTAGCCATTGTCTGCAGAGCTCTTACTGACCACAGCAGTATGCTGATCTGTCCATGTTAATAACAGAACTGACAGAAATCAAGACGGTGTTGGCCTGCTTCATGGACCAACTGGGAAATGAAATCATGAACATGCTTTTTTAAACATGGCTGGTGTCCATCAGATAAAAGGCCAAATTTAAAAATAGGAAACCAGACTTTAAAGCCATATATCAGACATTATTCAACAAATTGCACTCTTGAAAGCTGTACAGTCATTTAAATCTCAACGTTGGCAAAACCTCTCGATTTTTCCCTTCTAAAATAGTGGTAAAATCCAAAAGAAAGTTTAGGTTGCAGGGTTCTATTTACTAAAATAAAAAGAAGCCCTCTTGTGGCCAGATTGAAAACACAAACTACATTATTTCTGGAAAGTTTCAGGGTTTAGCCTTACCTAGATTCACACTTTAAGTTTAAACTCTGATTTCTACCAACGTTTTACTACAAATTTTAAAAACGCAATGTTCAAACGCTGCATTGAGTGCCTAAGAGGAAACAGATTAACCATAAGCTAGCTGCAGTTTGAATGAAGCCCAAATAACAATTACCTGGTGTAGATTTCTCTCTTCCCACGTGATTAAAAAGAACAGTTAGCACTAAGGACCCCAGTGAGCGCCTCAGCTCTAATCCACTGATGTGGTTCTTTGCCCGAGCGCCTCGGGAGCTCCGCCCTGGGGAACACCGTTGGGGGATGGGCCCAGAAAGAACAGAGCTTTGGTTTTTGCTAGTTCCGAGGGAACGTTCAGATCCCTCAGCCAGGTTCCGTCCCGCCTAGGTGAGGAGGGTGGGTCTGTTTCCCAGCCTGGCCTGACCTGAGCGGGGCCCTGACGAGTGTGTTCGTTCTTCGTGTTCCTGGGCAGCATGCAGCTCTGGGCGCCCTCGGTCTCCCCCCGACCTGAGCAGCAGCAGGGACATGAGTCCCTGTGGGTCAGATCTGCAGCTGGAGACGGCTGCCCACACAGATCTCCCAGTCTTCCCTGTGGTCCTCCTTGTCTGGCACCGTGACCGAGCCCTTGCCTGGGCAGTGGATCCCATTACGCGGGTTGCATGGCTTGGTCTTCCTACGCGGTCTAAAGATCTTCTGTTTGGGCTTCTCCTTTGCTTTATTCTTCCATGTGCCGCTCATGCTTATAGTTGCCTGGTCTCCGGACCTGTGGCCTCAACTGCAAGCAGTGAAGGAGTCAGGACCTCAACAGGGCACCACGGAGCAGCGAGCACTTCCGCTGGGCCTAGCCACCCAGATAAAAGAACCACTGGTCCAAGTATCATTTGACGCCCTCACCCACACACTAGGGTTGAACCCAGGGTCTTCACACTGAGCTACACCTCCAGCTCTCTTTTAGTTTTTGTGTTAAGACAGGGTCTAAGTTGATAAGCTGCCCAGGCTGAGCTGAAACTGTGATCCTCCTGCTTCAGCCTCCCAGAGCCTGTAATGATGATAGACATGTGCCTCTGCGCCAGGATTCGCCCCCTGAAATAACAGATTCTCAGTGGAGTGTCTTCGAGGTCACCTGAGGGGCCAGAGAACAGTCCGATGTTAGGACCTGAAATTTTTCCTCAGAGGAGTGTAGATAGGGAAAGTAATCATGATTTCTTCATAGGGTCCACAACTTGTATGACAAACAGCCATTTTTATCTCGAGAGGTTCTCGGATATCAAGGACAGAAGCCAGGGCATCGCCCATGCTAAGCAAGAGCTCTACCGAGTCACAACCCAAGCCCTTTTCTACTTTTATTGTAAGACAAGACCTTGGGAAGTTTTACAGGCTGGCCCCAAACTTGTGATCTTCCTGCTTCAGCCTCCTAAGAAACCGGGATTGTAGGTAAGCACCTTTGTGCCAGTCAAGGGGCAAGAGATTCTTAAATAGCTATAGCAAAGTCAAAAGATTTGCCAAAAATGACAGGAAGTCTACTAGAAGCTGAAGTATTTTTACCTTTTCATGCATTTTCTTTAAAGAAAAAATCTAGTCTCTTTGTGATACTCTGTAATTTGTAATGTTCATAAAATTTATTTTCATATTGGATCAAAAGTTGACTCAGGGTGGGGAAGAAGTTGTAGCGAATTTTTAAAACTCTGCTTAAACAGGGTTGTTAATCCTCATAAAAAGAAATATTTATTTAAAGAGCTGATTCTTTATATTATGCCCTGGTGAATAAACACACCAAGCACGTGAATATGGGAGGACGTATGGAGAATTAGAAACAAATAAAAGGATCAGAAGGCGAGGGCTTCCCGGGAGAGTTAGCAGCGAGTCAGGGGGGGCAGGCGGTATGAGCACTGGGTGCTGACAGACAGGGCTTCCTGTGCTCTCAACCTCAGGTGAGTACTGCTGCATTTTACAGATGTGGAAACTGAGGCACAGAGACAGTCAACAGCCTGAGCTCATGTGAGCCGTCCAGGACAAGTCAGGGACCAAAACTGAGAAGAGTCCGAGTGAAGAGGTTTTCGTAAGCCACAGAGAAGATGAGAGGAGCGCTGGACGTGGGGACGGGGAGAGGCGAACGGGTGGATCTGAATCTACACCAGTGCTCTGCCTGGCATGTCGTTTGACCGTCAGGAAAACCCCTGGATTCTCCTGGGGCTCCGGCTCCTGGGAGATGCAAGTCCAGCCGTTTCGGAGAAATACCGCCCTTCTGCCCACCTTGGCGGAGTCCGGGTCCGGTGAAGAATCCGCCTTCCCTCCGCGAGGTGCCAGATGGAGGAGCCCACTGGGCACCGCGACCAGATGGAGGGCAAATCACGGTGGACAGGAGCGAGATTTCGGGCACAGAAACGGCCCTTCAGGCGCTGGTCTCCAGCTCCGCCTCTAATCCACCCGCTGAGGCCGAACTTCCCCGTCACCAAATGCTCCAATCTCGGCGACACATCGGGGCTCCAGGGCGACCTGCAGCTATAACCCGCCACCAATCAAGGTGGCAACTTCTAAGTTTCCTTGTCGCCTCCTCCAGCCAGGTCCCTCCATCCTTAGCCAAAAGCCCGTTCCGCTTTGTGTCATGATGGTTTCATTGGACCTATTCTAACACCTCGCACGTGAAATCGGCTCTGCAAACCCACTTTTAGTGCTGAAAGGGTGTGGATGATTCCAGGAGGCAAATTATTTCCCTTCGGACTAGGGCGTTCAGGACTCAAGGCCCGTCAGGTGGCAGAGTGGATGTCGGTGTTTGCTGCTTCTCCCCAGGGAGCCTATACATTCCCTGAAAATGGGGCTGGGGATTTGGTTCAGTGGTTCCAGCACCTGCCTTGCAAGTGCAAGGTCCCCAGTTCAGTCCCCAATACAAAACTAGACAGACAGACAGAAATCCTTAAAAATGAGGCTGACCACACAACACGCCTATTAGGTGAAACTTCAGAGGCTCTACGTTCCCTCATTGGCTGATCCATTCACCTACTTCCGGCCCCGCCCCCCAGCGAGGACGCTCTGCGCACCGAGCGCGGTTCAGACTACAACGAGCTCGTTTCCCGTCTGGCTGCAGGTAACTCACAGGCTCGGCCCCAGCCTCCCCCGGCATTTGCCACGAGCATTTCTGTTACATTCGGATCAGAGATGAGTTCTGTTTGGAGAGAAATAACTCCAAGAACAGGTTTTACGTTTCGTTTTCTCACTGAAAACCAGCCAGATTGGCTTCAGCCCGGAGACCACGTTTATGTAAAATTAAGCGAATGTTGGTGGCGAGCTGCACCTTTTTTTCTACATGAGAAACGCGGAGGGGTGGACGTGCTCCCCAAGGAGCCCGCCTGCTGGGAATGACGGGCCCCTGGCGAAAGGCCCATTTTCTGATAAAATGCAGCCTGCTTTTTCCAGTGTCACCGTGCACTGAAAAAAAAAAAATCCATGTGTCTCTTCTAGCTTCTCCGAGCCTTTCCGTGACACGTGTTTCAGCCTGCTGTGCTAGGAGTCACCCGGCAGATCAGGAAGACGGGTCGGGAACGTTTTCTGCCAGGCAGAGAGAGAAAGATCCTTTTCTTTTGTGCAATATTTCAGGCACTTCCCAGTCTCTTAGTTCGCTGTCATGGGAGGCTTAAGAAAATAAACTGTATACTAAAAGGTGGACTTTGGGATTTGATGGTTCTTCGGAAACACAGAATAAAGTGGCCCGAGCTAATAAAATCAGCACCCGCCCCTCCCAGCGCACACACTCTCCCGCCTTCTTGCTCTTTCCCAGGGTTAACCATTGTGGCTGCCAGGGGACAAAAGCTCTCAGATGTGTTACACAGATGAGCCTTGATATCGGGACAGGACAGGGCCAGAACAATCGGCTCCTCTTTGGCCAAAACTTTCCCATTAATGTATCAGAAATGCACAGGCTCTGATTGCAGAAGAAGTAAACAGGACATAATGGGTTTTCAATAACCCGGGAGCCAGACTCTGCGTCTGTGTGGAGTTTTGTTTGACACGCAGAGCCTGCTGGGGGGATTGAGGACAGAAAGGTGAGGGGAGTTGAAGTTTGCAAACGAAAACGGGTGTGTGCGGGAGGTGAGCTGAGGCCCACCTGCATGTGCGAAGCCAGGAGACTCCTGGCAGGGACAAGCAGGACCTAGACGACTTCGTGAGAAAATGCTCGTTTGGCAGAAGAATTAGAACTTCAGAGGGAGACGCAACGCACAGCACTGAGGATTCCTCTTTTCCTGGTTTGTTTGCATGTAAGGAGGTTGTTTTTTGCTTTGTTTTGTTTCGCCTGGAGTCGAGTGATAAAATGCCACATTCACACAAGGGGTTGAACCAGAACTGGACTCGATTTCCTGACCCACTTATCCCCTCTGTCCTCCTCAGTGCCGGCAGCCAGAGGTGCCACCTAACACAAGCCACTGGCCATCACGAAAGAGAAAGAGAAAGAGACTGGTGTTCCAACAGGCCGAGCTTAATTTTTATTGTGTATAAATTTCTTCCCGATTTTAACAAGAAACAAGTGACTTGATGTGCGAGTTGGACATATGAGATATGGAAGGTTGATCAGAGGAAGAAGAAGGGGTGCGGGTCATGTGAAACTGGGGCCCTCCCCTGAAGTCTCGCCTTGCTGCGGCACAGGCTGACCTCAGGAGCCCTCAGCTGTGTGTGGTTCTCCACTAACAAGTCCATGAAACAATCAACAAAAGGCTGGTGCAGGGAATGCGGCCGGACCCTGTTTCCTCGGAGTCTGCCTTCAGGTTCCCAGAGCTGGGTCTGAGGGCAGCAGCCCCGGGCTCCGGCCTGCTGAGGGGAGGCTCTTCGGGGGATACACCGGGGCGCTCATCTGCAAGGGCTGTGCCCACGGAATTCTAGACTGGGAGCCTCACAGCAAATTAATTTTCTCACACTCCTGAGTCTGGAAACCCCAGATCAAGGTGCTGGTAGCTCTGGTCGCCCCTGAGTGAGGCCTCTCCGCCGTCCTAACCGCGCCTAATAGAAAGACACTGCTGCACTGGTGTCAGCCTGGCCCCCTTGCCATGGCCACATTTTAAATTAATCCCCTCTTTAAAAGACTCACGTGGAGGGGTTGGGGTTAGGGCCTCTGCTTACGAGCTGCAGGGGGGAGCAGTTCAGCGCTCCAGGAGGAAACGTCATCCCCTCCCCCAGAAGGAGAGAGGGAGGATGAGCGGAAAGAAGGGCAAAAGCAGACTGGTTCCCAGGGAGCCCGTGCTCAGCCTGGGCGCGGGGTAGAGGGAAGAATACTGGAAGCATCAAAGGGAGGAGCCCGGTCCCGTAACCCAGGGTCAGCCTGCATGCGTGTGTGCACGTGCCTGCCTGCATGTGTGCATGCGTGCCTGCGTGCGTGCATGCAGGGGCTGGGAGGGCTTGACATGGCAGCCCGGCGGAGGCCTCGAGCGCCTCGGGGTTCGCAGAAGTCAGCACGAGCTTAGGACGTGGTGCTGCACGGAAAGGGCAGTGACTGCTGAGGGAAGGGGCCGCCAGACCCTGCTGCCAGCCGCCCAGGGACCCGCCTAGCCCTTGACTCTCATCACAGACCCTGTGAGGCTGGCTCTTCCGCTGCAAGCCCATCTCCTCTCCGTGTGCCTGGTCACGGTCTTCATCCACATTTCTCCCCTGTTCCTAAAGTGTTTCCCTCAGAGCCCCCAGCCTAAGCCAAGCGAGTCCACTTCCCTGGAATGGGGAAGGCAAGGACTGGATCTCTCTTGTTAATCATTATCCTCCAGCCTCAAATCTCACATGAGATTTTACCACATGCATGTGTGTCTGACAGAGAGACATAGAGAAGGGACTTGGACTGTTTAATATTTCCATGTCCCCACTGCTTGTTTACAAAACATTAACAACATAGCACAAAGTGTCTTACAGTTTAGAGGATTCACTGACTTATCACACAGCGTCTGATACACAGAAAACACGTAAGGGTCTGACCTAACTGCTACACCAGGAGTATTCGTATCTCTAGCACTGAGCAGAATGTCGGGCACATAAGATGAACAAGATGGAAGGTTCTAGAAGTGCTCAGGCAGCCAGACTGAATTCACATCACCTTTTTTTTCCTTAATATTTCTGAAGAGGCTGAAACCAGGAGCACATGTAAGCCTAGCTTCGGTCTTAATCTCTGACTTTACTGGCTTCCAAGGTAAATATTTAGAGTTAGTTTATAGTAAACACATGCAGAGTACATTCATGTTAAATAGAGGCAGAAAATCAAAAATCCTCTCATGAGACGAAGTGATCATGTTACAACAAACCACGATCACCCATGTGAAACTATAGTGTCACAGGGTAAAACACCGACGTGGGCCATTTGCTAATTTTCATGAAACCCCTGCTTACCTAGCAATTTGCTGGACCAAAGTACAGCCGCCAGGAAACGGAGTCACATAGCCGTCACCTGCAGCCCCAGTGGTCTCCCCCATCACCACACCCTGATCCTGACCTGGCTGCTGGGCACCATCCTCCTTCAGCACCACAACTTCCCTTTCTTCCTCCTTCCCCTTGGCACCTCTGCAGCACCACCCAGCCGCCCACACTGAACCTAGAAGATGAAACTTCACCAAGATGCCAGACATGAGCAGGTGAGTGACACACCCTTTCCAGAACAACTGGGAACCCTTGAGTGCACGGGGGGGAGTGCTCAGGAGCTGGACAGCAGCCCGGCTCCCTCCACTGACGCCACAGATGGGGGTGACCAGAGAGCGGCTGTGAAAACCCATGTCCACACGCTTCACCTTTGTCCCAGTGCTGCTTTATTCAGCTCATCTCTTTCTCTACTTTCAGCCAGTCTCTTTTCCCTCCTATTTTTATTTCCTTGTTCCCATCCCCCCACTCCCTTCCTGGTCCAGGCCGGTCTCTGTGCTCACTTCCTGTTTCCCCTCTAAGGTGAACACCTAGATGTACACAAAGCAGATGTCATCGGACCCAGCCTGAGGACAGAGCCCTCATGCTCAGACACAGGACCGTGAGTCATCAATGAGACACTGTTGCCACTTGCCTTTCCCCCCAAACGTCCCTAAAAAAAAGAGGAAGTGGCCTCTGACACTGGGATCTGGGAACAAGAGTTCCACACAGGCCACGAAGCATGAGAATTTCTGCCAGGGGCTTCCGCCCTCGTTATAGGCTGCTGCTCTCATGTTTGGTTTTCTAACCTCGGAGCTAAAGAAAAATGTCACTTGAAGTATGACTTGTAGGGAGCGATATAAAGACCGATTCAGAAGGCGAAACAAGGGCCGCATGGTACTAATGTTCCGTGACTTCTGTGATTTTTAAAATAATTATAACTTTCAAAAGGAATACTTTGGCAATGGAGAACATGGAAATGAAAAGAGCTATAATTGCTCTTAAAATGCATAAAGCAATATTATGGGAGAAAGAAGATCAATTAGCATCCCTGGTCAATAAAACTCAAATGAGATGTAATTAGGTTAGTTCAAAGAAAAATTCGATTAGAGATGACAAAAAGCTCTCTAATTATGAGGAAACCAAAGAATTCTCAGGAAGGCTGCCAGCGGAGTTTAGAAACCAACAGCGTCATTCCAACAGTGGACAAGCCCCATTCTCCACACCAGCTTCACGAACACTAGTCCTGTTCTTTCCAGACATCTAAGAACCCTGGGAGAGAAGATGAGGCCAAGGTCAACCGGCCACGCACCCACCCAAGCACAACTACTGGAGGAGGAAGGACCCAAACTCCCATCTTCAGGCACCAAACAGGATATGCAACGATTTGTTTAACGTGGCTAATGTCATGTAAGGAAAATATGATTCTAGACAGACTGAAAACAAAAAGGACTAGAAAGGATGAGAAAGTGAGTCTAGAACAGTAAAGTCCACCTGTGGCTCAAAATTCTTCCCCTTACACGACTAGCAAGCTTGAATGAATTCCTCTGCTTTCGTTATTTGGAGCAGGCTTACATTCACAGTGGACACACAGGATCTATTCCTTTGCCTCGTTTTCTCTGCTGAAGAATGAAAGACACACTCCCCCTGGCAGAGGTACAATAGCCATGGCTGCCCCAGAGCGAACCCTCCTGACACTACGGGGCTCAGAGCCGTTCTAAAGGCCTTGACCGCGACCAGCCCCCAGCTGAGACTCCTGCTGCGGTTCTGGAACTCCCAGTAACCGGTATCTGCTCTAGTTGCTTCAGAAAAGAGGTAGTAAATCCTGCAAATCAAACTCTTAAAATTCGACCCAATGCTGGGTTATAAACCAGGAGCAATGAAGGGGTCTGTCTGTGTGTGAATCTGCATGTGAATTCTCATCAGGGAAGCAGGCTCAGCAAACCAATTAACTAATTAAACCAATTAACCAAATGGGTAATTAACCTTGAAAACCAGGGTGTCAACAGGAGCACAACAAAGAAGTTCTCTTCTGGGAATTGCCTGGTGGCTTTGAGCCTTCCGTGTTATCTTAAAGGCATACACACCACAGAGGGCAAATAATCCTGGGCCTGGGACCCATGGTCAGATCACACAGAAATATGGAAATTCAGGTCATATAGCAGCCTGTCATATAGAAAAACGGGCTTGATCAAGGGCCTCGCACCCAGCAATGGGGGTTCAGCATCTGGAAGACAGTAGCCGGGAGCTCTGAAGAACATGGTCCATGCAACTGGCCAGTTCATGATCAATTCCTTTGGGCACACACCTGGCCTCTATTATAAAAAGTGGAACAGATAGAAACTGCTAAGAGAAATCCCTGCCTGGAGATAATCAATACCAGAACATTAAAAAGATTGATCTTAGGAGGCTAGAAACCTACAAAAGACAAATTTACTGTGTTAAACATGTGAAAGGCCTTTATTTGGGCCAGTTTCCTCACCAGACCTCAGCAGACCAGCCACGCAGAAGAGAGTCCCCCACACTCCCCGTTGTATGCTCAAGCTCAACTTTAAGACCAAAGACAAGATGTTCACAGACACCAGTCACAGGCTCCCAGATCGCCGGAGCTGGAAGGACCAGGAATCCCAGCTGCCCAGATCCGTGAGGAAAGTAGCTTTGAAGCGACCAGTGTGCTTTTCGCTCCCCATTTCTGCCTTCTCCGGCCCCCTTCCTCTCTGGTCGGAACACTGGGGGCTTCACTCCGGGTTACGGGTTACGGAACAAGGAGATCCTCTGCTCTAGAATCACAAGTCAAAGCCAATTACATCTTCAAACCAAAATTGCTATGATTTTGTCTTTAGACAACTGCTTATAAAAGTGTGTTGTGTCCACAGAAATCCCTGGGATGTCAGGAATTCCGCAGTGCTCTGTACAATTCTGACATGTGGCGACCTCTCTTTGCCCAAACAATAAACCAGCGTTTGCCTGTAGTTACTTTTAAGTAGTTCACCTTGGAACAGTTTGGTTTTCAAGGAGCTTCAGAAATCTTGTCCAGTTAATGACGTGAAAGGTACAATGCTAGGCCTGTGGCCACTGAGCGGCTTCCTGTAGCGGTGGCATGGAATTCACTCAGAAAAGCATTAATAGAGTAATATATGCTAAACAGTAAATAAAAATATAGGCAGAGTCGAGCATCTATGAATCCATGTAGTTTGAGGCTTAGACCACTACGGCTCCCATTTACCAAAACCAAAATGGTGAAGGAGAGACATACACAGTGGAATCATTAACAGAAAAGACAGGCTACAGCATTAGGGACTGTGAAGCTGATTTGGAAAATAAATACATATGTGAAAGCTCATACTGGATTTTCCTGCTCCTCTTTCATAAAAGACGCTGTTTTTGACTTTGACCCTGGGCAACATCAAAGCTCACCCATGCTAAGTCAGTACACAATTCCTAATCCTTAAGTAAAACGATACACTTTTGAAAGCACTGCTCGGCCACACTTCTAGCCTCGCTATGTAAGCAGAGACTTGAGACACAATTCATACACAGCAAGGCTGTCTGAGGAATCACATTTCATTCACTCAGAACAGCAGGCTCCCTTTCCCACCTCAGTTTCCTCATCTGAAAAATGAAGGGTTGGAATGAGAACCCCTGTGATTCTTCCTGTGGTCCACATCAGCTCTTTTCATCAGCAGAGGAAGAGACTTCCTAGAACCCCCCATTTCCACTCCTCGTGTTTTGGATCTATTTGTACCTTAAAACTTCAGGGAAAAGAGCTTTTCTAAAGATAAAGAGATAGCTTTTCCTTGAGAGTAATTGCCAGTCTTACCGAAACTTTAGCCGGGGAACTTATCAAATAAAAAAACCACCCCATTCCAGACCGTGGGCTGAATCCAAGCAAGTCAAAAACCCAGTGCCTCATGGGAATTTAGAATTACACAGTTGTGGGTCAAGTTGAGAGAAAAGAATGTGAATTTGTTTTTCCAAAGTTCTCCAAGACCACATGAGCTGGGGCCCAGTTTTCTTTAAATCATATAATTGAAAAACACAAGCTTCTAGAGAAAGCTATGTGTAAATCATGTAACTGAAGCAAACAAACTTCTAGAAAGAAGTATAAATCAAGTCTGTGAGACCAAAGAGAGCCAAGCTGGCCCTACTCTGTGTGCCCTCCCTTTCCTCCGCCTCGCACCCTCTGCCTTGTTCCAGACAAAGTCTTGGAGGTGTCTGGTGCCAGCACGAATTGCAACTCTGGGCTGCTTCACACAAATCAAATACACTTTATTCTAATCTGTTCTATGCAAATTAAGTGCATGTGTTCTGACATGGCATGAATTTGTCATTTTAATATTTCATAGACTGTTACTACTAAATAGATTGTTACCTATTAAATACAATAATGTCATTAAATACAAACAATGTTCAAATGTTTCCTTAATTTCTCAATTCATTAGATAAATTCTGAGTCAGCAAAGAAATGAGAAGTCCAAGATAAACAGTATTTAAATGTATAAAAGCCTGTATATGTAAACGTTGTTTCTCTTGCTTGTATTAATTCCCTAAACAGTAACTTACTGAGCACTTGCTATGTGCCCACCTACATCCAGAAAATATGGATAGAATTATGATAAACAGGACAGTCACACTCACTACCCATGGTGACATTTTAAGCTACATCATATGAAGGTATTTATTTGGCCAAGTGTTATAAAATAAGAATATTCACCTATTTATAGTCTGTGGATTGTTTAGAGGTAAACAATTTCTTCTAGACAATGAATAAACGAAAAATCAGAAAACGTTGGTAAAGTATTCAAGCATATTCTAATGCACACTACTATTCAAAATCATGTGTAAGACTACCTTCAAATTAATTCTAAGATATATAAAAAGCAATCAAAACTTTAACCGCAAAAACATAGGATCAGTATTAAACACTTTCTGCTAAAAATAAAATGGATTTTAAAGACATTAATTTGTTTCTATTTTACAGGGGGAAAAGCAAAGAGATTTATCTATCCAGGTCACCAGATGATACTTCTTCAACAGAAGGAATGTAGAAACAAAAACTAGAATGGAAATATTTAGAGCTCTTTGCAAGTGGGAGTCCCTAGTCTAGGATCTCGTTTCCAAAACTAACCAGCCACACAGAGGTCAGAGTGCTTCCTCAGGGCAGCCACGGGAGCTTGAGAAAATTCCCAGAATTCCTGGCACTAGTGCTGACCCCTCGGGGGAGGGAGCCACGCCCGGCCTGCTTCCCAGGGTGGCAGCTCCACCTCCCTCAGGGACCCCACAGCAGCCGGCCACCTCTTCACATGGGGTTTAACTTTACCACACTGGGCTTAGGTAAAGTAACATAAACTTCTCACATCACAACATTAAAAAGCTGAAAGTTTTGGGATAAAACGAATCTCCCCTTCATCTCAGCATTTCTCCAGATGTGTCCTGGCACAGTAAGAGTGTCACTCCTGGTCGGGTTTTTGAGAAGAACAATGATCGGCTCATCCTGCTTCCCTCAACACGTGGATTTGAGTGGATTTGCTGTACGATATGGAGATTATAAGCAGTTCTTTTTAGACTCTGGAGGATAAATTTAGGGATAAAATTGAAAGAACATTCTAGTAATTCAACATTATCAAGATAATGACACAAGTTTACATATGAACATATATTACAGTGCTTTCTGTGGAAGAATATATGCAACATGCACACATGTGCTGTTAGCATGTTTCACAGCTTAAACTTTTGTTCCTAAGTAGCAATACATTTCTCTCAGAAGGGATCTGATTTCTATACAAGATGCATTATATGTGCTGATGGGTCAGACAGTTTACTCAAAAATTATCTTTATGTGTAGGATTTGGCAACGAGGATAAATAAAAACATTGGTGGACAAACCTTGAAATAATTTTTCCTCAAAACAGTCTATTCTAAATGATCCATTTGATTTATGAAGAGGGATCTTAATGTGAACTCTGTTCAGACAGAACACATGTAAATGATTAGAAACTCGGGAGGTATCTCCATGCTGTATTGCATCTGATATTTGATATATTCACGACACTGCTCAACCGCATGAGTATTTCTGTTTCAGGGTCATTATTTTGAATAAACTCTCAAGCTTAATAAACAGAGTGTTGACATCTAAACTGAAATACAGAGTACAGGAAAACAAGGGTGACCAGGGAGGAAAAGTGGACACGGGGCCCTGAGTACGTCCACTGTGGGTCTGACCTTTAGGGAAATGCTCTTTCTTGTGTCCTTTCTTTTTTAATTTAAAAAAATCCATTCTGGGCTCGGAATGTAGTTCAGAGGTGGAGCCCTTGCCTGGTATGTGCAAGGTCCTGGGTTTTATCCTGAACAATAAAAAATAAAACATAAAATCCATTCCGTCCAGTTTATAGACCAGCAAAAGACACTTTTAGCCAAAGTATAAACTTCCCATGGAGGCTAACAGTGCTGTCTTACACTGAAAGAAACAGGCACAGATGGTGCCCTTCTAAAAATTTGGTTCATCTTTGTTGAAACCTGGGTCAGTAGTTGTCTAGCATGGAATATAATTGTTTCTCCATAGAGGTATTATTAAAATTAAGATTTTTTTCTAAAATTAACTCTCTACTTGTATCACTAACATATTGAGTCCCAGGAAGTAAGACACACTGGAATCAGTTTGATCCCTAAAGCACCGTGGGATGTGTCAGGTCCTTCGCTCTCAGCCCCGTGGGCCTTCAGGGCCGGCAAGCCCTGGCCAGTCACTCAACGAGAGAGATAACACTGCCCAAAGAATAAACTAAATGTGAGAAGGAGTCATTCTCTTGTGTCTCTTTTATAATATGAAAGGGCAGCATCATGATGGTTTTATTTTAAATAATCTTTCAAAATATAATGTCCATGAACAGTAAAAATCAATAATCAGGGGATCAACTATAAAAAAGAGTACAGAAGGGGCCGGAGGGTTAGCTCAGTTGTTCTGGCGCCTGCCTTGCAAGCGCAAGGTCCTGAGTTCAATCCCCGGTAACCACATACAATGCTGGGCGTGGAGACTCACACCCACCAGCAATCAATACCACATACCACAGTGCCGGGCATGGTGGCTCACGCCTGTCATCCCAGCACTCGGGAGGCAGAGACAGGAGGATTGCTGAGTTCCAGGCTTGCCTGGGCACCATAGTGAGCTCAGGGCCAGCCCGAACTACAACGCGAGACCCTGTCTCAAAAAAAAAAAAAAAAGAGAGACTTTCCTGCAGCCCCTGAGAGGCCAGTGCTCGCTAAACCCCAGGTCCTGCACCCAGAGTCCGGGGACGGGCAAAGAGCATCTTCCGCCTTGTGCGGCCGGGAGACGGCTCAGCAGCACTGAGCGGCCGGGGCCCGTGTCAGCGAGGCCCACCTGTTACCAGACACGGCCGCGGAGGGCCCGCGCAGGGACGACTCTCGGTTCCGAAGTTTCTGCGGCCCCGCACAGGCCCGGGCCTGTGCGCCCTGCGCCGGGCAGAACACGACAGGAAGTGGAGCTGGAGCCGTGTTCCCGCCCCGGGTGGCTCTGACTGTGCGCGGGGATGTGCGTCCTGCAGGCCCGGGCGGACGGCTAGCCTCAGCCTCCCCTCCCGGGCGCGGTGCTGCTTCCGTTCGCTCAGTGTGTCTCCCTGCGGCTCATCCGTGGATCGCGCCCATCTTCCCCTCCCTTTTATCCACAATTTTCGGAAGACTATCGGAGGGCAGTTCCTCTGACGGACATTTTGCAAGTCTGGAAGGGTTTGCATAGCTATCCGGCCGTTCCCACAGCACAGCCTGGCTCCACACACAGCCAACGTGACCCTTCTGAAATTTAAGCCAGGTGATGCCACTCGCCTGCCCCCAGCACCCTCTGCCTCGTCTCAGAGTGAAAATGAGCGTCCTGGATAGCTGGAAAGGCCCCGCGAGATGCCTCCACTTCTGCCATCGCGTCTTCCTCACTCTTCCCGTGGTGCTTCCTTGTTACCTTTTCTGTACACCCAGCGGCTCCTGCCCCAGGCCCTTTGCACTAACCCTCCCCTCTGTCTGCAGTTCTTCCCCTGTATATCTGCATAACTGAGTTCCTTCTGGAACTATGTCACCCTCTCAGGCAAGCCTTCCAGCACTCTCTAAAAATAGTACACTTCTCATCCCTCTCCAAGTCCTTATTCTACACTCTTCACCACGCTACACATTATTTAGCTCTTTATCAGTTTATCGGGTGGCTTCTGTGCCACAGCGTACGGTAGGTGATAATGTGGGTTCTCCTTTCTTCACCATGTGTTGTCAAAAACTAGACAATATCTAGAGGTGCTTAGTAGATGCTCAGTGAACGTCTACCAAGTGCTGAAAAAGCCAATCGCTGGGATACAGCAGTAAGTAGGTCTCGCACCCCTCTGCTAGTCTAGCATCAAACCGGCACCCCGCGGCACACTTTCACCCATCTAGTTATAGTTCTTCACTTCCCTATGGTTTGTTTCAAGTTTTTAAGTACATTTTATTGTACCTCCTTCCCCTCAAATCCTGTCCTTCCCTAGTACAAAAGCCCTGTTTCCATTGTTCCATCTATTTTCACTTTTCTTTCTGTCCTTCGTCCCCTTCTCTTCCCTCTTCCCGTGTGAACACTTTCTTCCCACTTCCCAATATCCGTGATAGATTCCAGTCCTCGTTTCCACTTCCTTGTGTTTTTTAATTGGTTTTATTGGTACGTGTTATACACAAGTTGTGATCACAAGCGACACTGAGAGTTGGTACCAGTACATGACTCGACTTACTTCGCACCTTCCTGCTCCCCTGCCCCCCACAACCCCACCCCCATATACAGAAGCTGTTTCCTTCTTTCCTATCAAATTTTTTCTTTCCCCTCTTTACTCACTCCTACCCCCTTTTCCCTTTGAATATTTTCTAACTATTTCACAATACCTATCATACATTTTAGAACTCATTTACACCTTCAGTTCGTCATAATACCAGAGAAAAGATATGCTATTTATACATCTGTCACCTATTTATTTTACTTATGAGTATGTCCTCAAGGCACATCCATTTGACTAGCAATGACTCAAACTTATCATTCTTCATGGCAGAGTAATACTCTGGTGTTTTTAAAACTTTTCTTCTGGTCCTTCCCACACTTGACTCAGATTTCCTTTCCCATTGATATTTGGTGACACTGCTTATCGGCCTCTACTGCTGACCCTGATTTTACAATAACCTGTACAGTCATTGTCCAACTATTGCACAAACACCTTAGTAGTTTTATAAACGCCTCTTTGGATCAGAATGTACACTCATGCACCACCTCCACACAATGAATCTCATCATTGTATACTGGAAACATTCTTCAAAAGTGTATTCAAGCCCCGGGGATTTAGCTCAGTGGTTCCAGTGCCTGCTTCACAAGCACAGGGTCCCGAGTTCGATCCCCAGTAACCACATACAACAGTGACTGACCCAGTGACTCACACCCACCAGCAATCAATACCACACACCACAATGCGGAGATGGTGGCTCATGCCTGTTATCCCAGCTCTTGGGAGGCAGAGGCAGGAGGATTGCTGTGAGTTTGAGGCTTGCCTAGACTACATAGTGAGCTCAGGACCAGCCTGAACTATAAAGCAAGACCTGGTCTCAAAAAAAAAAAAAAAAAAGTATTCCAGAGCTGAGATGAAGGGAAAATGCACTGAAATCAACCTTAGCACAGTCCCCTTCCTCGTGAGCTATCGGACCCATCCATCCCCAACAAGGGCTTTATCTCATGCTTTCCTGCCTCAAGCCCTCCTAGGTGGTGTGGGGGTGCCCTTGGAAGTGCGGCCATGTGGACCCCTTGCAAGGTACATTGTCCATGCACTTCCGGCAGATCCTACTGGTCTAAATACAAGAGATTGCTGTGTACATGAGCAGTACTTCTCTCCGGCTCCTCACAGCCATGGACAGAGCGGGCCAGGGGTGCTCTATTTAAATATCTCTGAGAAGGACGCAAAGGAGCAGGACACAGAAACTGGCAGAGTTTCCTCCTTACAAGGAGAACGCTGAGAAAGAGAAACTTGCCCTGTGTGCCCTTTCAGATAATAATAATAAACGTATCAGCAAGAATGATAACAAAGACAACGGGGAAGTCTGCAAGAAGTGAAAGTAGTGGAACTAACTTTGATTTGTGCTTTCAAGAGAATTTTGGGTCTATCCCACAGGCAGGTCTCCCAGCGTCTTCTTCCTGTATGAGGCTGCCTCACTACTCCAGGGCTGCCCACCTTGGAGAGGAGGGGAGAAGGAGCAAGGCCCTGACTCCCTTGGGCCTCTGCGAGGGCTTCCAGGAGGAGTTTCTGGGGCTCCCTGCTTGACCTGGAGACTTGACTGTCTCCTAATAGCTGTGCACGGTCGAGGAAGCTACTCGGCTGCTCTGCGCCTGAAGGTTCCTGGCTGTCAGAGGGCAGCAATGCACCTCATGCTCCGTAGTGATGCCTCCTACCAGCGGCTGACTAGGTACATGATGGCGACTCCATGAGATTTTCAAGGAGCTGAGAAATTCTTATCACCTAGTGACACGGTGGCTGTCAAGAGAATGACACATCACACTGGTGTAGACATAACCATTGCTTTGCTAGTCGCATAAAAGTGTAGCACATATGGTATGTATGGTGTAAAAAACTTACCATAATGTGACTGTGCTGAGCACATATGTATTTACTATTCATTATCTTAGAGAGTACTCTTATTTATAAACAAGTTGCTATGAAACAAAATGCTTCATCTATCCCTTGATGATTGTATAATTGTACCCTGTTCTGGATCTAATCTCCCATTGTTTAATTGGCTGTAGCCCCTAAGCACTCAAAATCTACTGCTAATGTTCCGGTAAAAGTCCACACTGAGTGAGCTGATGGCAAAATTAAGGAGCACGAGGGTGGAAAATCAAGGGGACTCGGCTCCTCGGAAGGGCAGGTCCCCTTCCGCGTAGTTTGATCTTGAAGAGCAAGAACAAAGAGAAGAAGGTGCTAAAGAGTGAGCTTTATTGAAGGCAACAAGATTAACAAAATTTGAGGGGCCCGTATCAGATGTAGAGAAACACCTCATGCCCTGGGTTGAAAACCACACGTTCTGTGATGCTCACGTAGCAACCAAACGCCCCGATGATACATTTCCTGGGATGCGTCACCCTGCTGAGTGCGGCGTGGCCAGGGCAGCCTCTGCTTCTTGGGAGGACTGAGGGGACCACGTGCGTCAGAACCTACGGAGACCTAGACGCATCCAGCGACCGTGACTGAGAATGGCAAGTAGGCTCCCGGGTGGTTTCTTTGGTTTCGTCCATAAAGCCAAGCTTTGGCACAGTCTTGGCTGGAGTGTGTCACCACAGGTGCCCGCGCTGGGAGCTGAGTCTCCACGAGGCAGTGAAGGGTG
>PVIC010001585.1:0-89101 GCA_004025085.1 Thryonomys swinderianus
CCATCCATCCACCCTCATCTATCCATCCACCCTCATCTATCCATCCATCCACCCTCATCTATCCATCCATCCATCCTCATCCATCCATCCACCCTCATCTATCCATCCATCCTCATCCATCCATCCACCCTCATCCATCCATCCATCCATCCTCATCCATCCACCCTCATCTATCCATCCATCCTCATCCATCCATCCATCCTCATCCATCCATCCACCCTCATCCATCCACCTTCATCTATCCATCCATCCACCCTCATCTATCCATCCATCCACCCTCATCTATCCATCCATCCTCATCCATCCACCCTCATCCATCCATCCATCCTCATCCATCCATCCACCCTCATCCATCCATCCACCCATCCATCCACCCTCATCCATCCATCCACCCTCATCCATCCACCCTCATCCATCCATCCATCCTCATCTATCCATCCACCCACCGTCATCCATCCATCTACCCTCATCCATCCATCCACCCATCCATCCACCCTCATCCACCCATCCATCCACCCTCATCCATCCCCACTCCTCCCATCCATATACCTGTCCGCCTGGCTCGGCATGAGGCCCACAGGGCCAAGGGCTCCACGGAACCGCCCACCCACCCTTTCCAGGTCACTGCCCCAACACACATTCAGCACCTGGCCTTCTGGAATGTGCTTTTCACACTGGGCACAGACTTCATGGGTGGCAAGGAATAGTTTTAAATGAAAAGGAATAGCACAAATCACAAATATCCATCTTAATTGTGTTGCATGTACTGGGAAGGTAAATACGATCCATGAAACCCTTATTTCTACTTACGTGTGGGTATGTCTGTGTGGGTAGAGGTTTTCACCAGCTTACAACTAAAAGGATTTGTCTCTGAGCCTAGATCAAAAGCTTCTGAGAACAGCCCCGGGCAGGACTCACCCTGTCTGAATGGTGGTGTCCTGAGAGGAGGAACCTCGGCATGGCGTCCCCTCTAGTGCAGGGAACACACATTATTGCAGGTAAGGGGTCCAGCTTGTCTAACCAGGAGTGGGGAGCAGACACCCCCACACCGGCTCTCCTGCTACGCCCCAGGTGGCTCCTACTCTCAGCCGCATCCTGTGATCTCTGCTGTCTCGCTGAGAAATCAGAGAACTTGAGCACAGGGCCCACGGCCCCCTCCAAGCCCTGGAAGCCCCGCAGCCGAGAGTCCGAGCCCTGCCCTGAAGCCCAAGGTCCGTCCTGCCCGCCCCTATGAACTCCCCTCTGTAACATGCCGAGCATGTGGTCTCTGCCGAGCACCTGTGCATCTCAGTGGCTCCCTGTCACCCCAACGGCCCCAGGTGAGGCGACCAAGGCCACAACTCCTGCAGCATGGAGAGGCGGCACTACCTGAGGTCAGGCTGGTCAGTGTGTCTCTGGGGATCCGCCCTCCGCAACTCGCGGTGAGCGCTGCACCGGTCAGCACCTCCTCCAGGAAGCAGGGGAAGCGCTTTAGTTGCAGTTTGGAAACTGTGTCCTTTCCCGCGCTCACGTAACAGCCTGATGCATCAGACGATCGTACGTGCAAGTGTGCCTGCCGCTCGCGGGTCCATCTGGGCCCCCTTCACTGGGGTTACCTGGGAGGTCAGCGGCGCCAGCCAGGTGGCCTGTTTTCTTCATCTCAAGTCTACAATCTCTGGCTCACTCTTTTCCTGAAGAGCTGCAAAGCCACATCAGTGGGACGGGGCCAGGCCTGGCACAGCCGGGGGCCCTGCACCACCTAGTCCTCTACCCTGCCCTGGCAGCTGTCTTCTGCTTCACGCGGATTCCGGCTCCCGGCTCTGCCCTCAGCTCGCCTTCCCCAGTGCAGACCCGACTTCTGGCCCCACAGGCTCTGGCCACCGGGACAGGCGCCAAGGGCCCCTGTGACGGCCCCAGGAGACGCAGGGCCCACAGTATGTGCACAGTCCTCGTGCCTGGCTCCCGGGGCCGTAAGGCGCTGCAGGGTAGAGGTGGCAGGAACATGTGCCCCTGGGGTTCTCAGAGTGAGGGACAGTCGGGGGAGCTTGGGCTGCGTGCTGCAGGCAGCTGGGGGAGAGGACCCTTTGGGGGGCCTCCCGTGCACTCGAGACATTCGGCAGCCTCCTTGCCCTCTGCCCTCTAGGAGCACCCTGTCCAAGTGTGACAAGGAAGGTGTCCAGATGTGCCCGTGTCCCTGGGCTCAGATGTACCCAGATGAGAATCCCTGGTGTAGTGTAGAGGCTGGAGTGAGCCAGTGACAGTCGACAGGGGCAGTCTGCATCTCAGAGGGCTCCAGCACCCTGAGGCCCTGAGGCCGTCAACCACCGTCCTCATGCCAGGGCAGGGAGTTTTAGAGGCATATGCAATTTACACAGGGTCCCACGGCACACTGGAACCATCTCAGGGCCTGGCATGGGGTCCCCTGATCGCCCCTGGTGTCCGCTGTGCAGGAAGGGGAGTTTTAGAGGCATATGTAACTTACACAGGGTCCCACTGGAGCCATCTCGGGGCCTAGCATGGGGTCCCCTTGACCGCCCCTGGTATCCACTGTGCAGCCACAGGCCACAGCGCTGCTTGGTGAGAGGCGCTGCTGATAGTGCTCCGTGTTCTCAGCTATCCCTTCCCACAGCAATGCGCCAGGAGGTGCTGGGATTGTCACCATGGCCCGGAGTGGCCTGTCCGGGTCTCACGGCTCACAGTGCCCTCTAGGAAGGGGCGTCAAGCCATGGCAGAGGGAGGCAGGTCTGTCCTCTGTGCAGCCTCCTCTCCACCCGTCTTCTTCCCCTGGCACTCACCGGGCATGGGGCTTGCCATGATAACCTTTCTCACCAGCAGGCACGTGATCACAGCTGCAGATACCCCCTTTCCAAATATGGTGACACTGGCAGAGTCCGCTCAGTGCCTTTCAGGGCCCAGCACAGGCAACAACCCTGGGACCTGGGTGGCTGGGAAAGATGCCCAACTCTCGGGGTGCCAAGGTGCAGGGACAGTGCAGCAGGGCCCAGCGCCATGTCCACTGGGGTCGGGGACATACAGTGGCCAAGGGGAGCTGTGGCTGCAGCACGAGGTCAGGGCGACCAGGCCAGCAGCAGCGCTAGCCAAGCACGGCCGCACCGGGGGAGACACGGCCCTCAGCAAACGAGCTCTGGCCTCGGAGCCGGCCTGCCTGGAGGTGGTGCCACACTTTCTAGGTGTGTGAGCCGCTCTCCTCGGCTGAGGTCACCAGGGCTCCTTCTGCTGACACCCTCTAAAGCTCAGGGGCTCAGTGAGCGGCACTTTCTCTCCCTCTTGTCACAACCAAGGACAGATCGCTGGGTCTCCTCCCTCCGGGGACTTGAGTTTGCTGCCTCTGCCTCCTGACACTGCTACCGTTCAGGGGGATGGAGGAGGGTCAGCTCGGGAAGCGGCCGGGTCTGCCCAGCGCCCGCTCCTGTGAGCTGGATTCTACGCTGCTAACCGACAGTGCCGCTGGGTACAGGGATAGTCACTTCTGTGCCCTGTCCTGCTTCACGGCGTCACCACGCAAGCCTCGAACGCCTGCTGAACCCAAAGGCCGGCGATGCCGCTGGCGGGCGGCTGTCTCCCCGCTGCCCTGCCCTCGGCCCCAAGGAGCCCAGCCCATTGACGAGACGGCTCCTCCCCTGGACTCCTGCAGTCCATGCTGCTGGGACCCATGGGCATCCAAAGAGGGCGGGTGCTTCAGAAGCAGCCTCCCGAGGAGAGAGGACTTCAGGGACATGGCTAGGCCAGCAGTCGCGCGGCCTGGCAAGACCCCAGCTCTGCCCAGGTGAGGACTGGGGCTGGACGTGAGCTCTGTGTCCTCACCACACCTGGGGCGCACACCTGCCACTGCCAGAGTGGAGACCAAGCAGGGAGACCTGCTCCCCGCTGTGCACTGGGCAGCAGCCGGGCACAGTGGGCACCCTCTCATGCTCCCCATCCTGGTGCCCGCTCACTCTCAGTGCAGAGCTACTTCTACCCACTGACAAGGAGCTCTTGTAAACCACTTTCCATTATAATCGCCTGAGAAGAAGAAAGAATTCTAGCTTTAAAAAAATATGTTTTGTCCTTTCTAATAGGATCTCTATAAGCCACTTCCCTCCCTGGCCCCAGTTTACTTTACAGGAACGAGTGCCCGTGACTTCTACCTCTGAACATGATGATTTTATTATTGCCTGAAGACGATGAATACCCTTGAACCTCCCGACGCAGATAAAAGCAGAAACTGCTTATATTTTTATTGTTCAGAGCGGCCCCGTAATGTCAGCGCAGGGCGGACGTGCCGTAGGCACCAGCGCCTTCATTTGCCGGGTGCTTGGAGCAGCCGCCACAGCCTCGGGAAGCTGGGCTCCCACACTGCTGTCACCTCTCCGTGCAGTGTGCGGGCCGCCTGGGCCCGTGCTAACTACGGCTCCAGCCAACCAGCAAGCGCCATGGGCACAGGGGCCTGATGGACCAGCACCTCGCTAATGAGAGCAGGTCAGCATCCACGCCCCTTGCCCTTGTGCTCTGGGCAGCGTGAATGGGTAGTGCAACTCACCAGCCGAGCACCCACCTGCCCGCCCGCCCGCCGGCCCACCGGCCCCAGGCCAGGACACAGGCAGGCAAGTGCATTAGGTCGTCAGCCAAGAGAGGACAACAAGATTTTTTCAGCAAAAGCTGGTTACACAGTTCAACTTCAGGGACTGATGAGAAGACTACAAATCCCGATTTTTACAGATGAACCAGAAAATAGGACCAATCCCATGAAAAGGGATTTTTCCTGGGAAAATGTAACAGGATCCCATGACCAAAGAACTCTACAGAGGAATGTATTGTACTTGGTAAAAACAAATTATGGGAAATGAACATACTGGAACCTTCTTTCAACAAATGGATTTGGAGAAATGTGATGCTTTTTCTTTTGAGACAGGGTCTTGTTTTGTAGTTCAGGTTGGCCCTGAGTTCAATATGTAGCCCAGGGAAGCCTCAAACTCAGCAATCCTCCTACCTCTGCCTCCTGAGTGCTGGGATTACAAAATGTGATGCTTTTTTTTTTTTTTTTTTTTTTTTTGCGGTACTGGGAATGTGATTTTTTTAAAGGCTGATAATTTTCTTTCTAGGTCTTATTGGCTATCATTTTCTTTCATTCTGAAAAAATCATACTTCCCATCTTTTTTTTTTTCTTTTGCACTACTGGGGATTGAGCTTAGGATGTTGTGTTTGTGAGGCAGGTGTAGTGCCATTGAGCTACATCCCTGGCCCCCAAATCCCATTTCATTAAAAAAAAATACTGCCCCAAATGGACTTTCATTGTCCTCACGGGTGCAACAAACCTACGGCCCCTAATGGCACAGCTTGGTGCCGCCATGGCTCCCAGAGGCCTCGGGGAAGGGGCATCCTTCCCAGGAGAGAGGCTTCCTGTCGGACTCCTCTGACAAGCCACACCTGTCTGGGAGCAGCTGCAGGCGAGGGTCGCGCACTGGGGCCCACGGCCGCTCTTGGCACTGTACGCCCATCCCAGCAGCCGGCCGGGGAGGTCCAAGCTGGCACAGGGAGGTCTGACTTCTGGCTCCCATCGCACCCGCAGTCTCAGAAAGAGAGCAGGGGCCACACTCCTGGGACTGCTGTCCCACGGGGGAAGCGATCGGGGCCTGAAGACTCGTGTCACCCCAGAACCCCCCTTCACTGCCAGCATGGAGCCAGCACAGTGCAGATGGTGGCCACCTGCCAGCAGCCCCGAGCTCCAGGGCATGGAGTCCCCTTGCTGAGGGCACTGAGGGCCGCCGGGAACCTATCGGGCAGGTGAAGAGACTGGGCCCTGAGGGCCCACGCCACAGTCACCCTGCCAGGCATCTGGGGCCTGCTTCTTGCCTGTGGCAGCTCTCCCACAAACCAAGCGCACCACGGAGAAATCCTGCTCAGACAGGCTTCCACGGCACTCACGGGGCTTCTCTGGAGTTAACATTTTCCTTCCTCCAACCGGTGCACTTGACATTAAACCTTGGGTAAACGTCAGTCTCACAGAGTCTAAAAACAAACAAAACCAAACAACAACACAAAGCGAAACAAAACCCCCCTAAACAACCCCAGAGGCTGTCTGAGCGCTCACAAAGCAGTAACAGATGCAGCTCCAAAATCTGCCCATCAGCCAAGCAGAAACGAACCCATCAGCTATTTAGGGAGCTTCCTGAAAGCTGGCACACACATCTTTCTCATTGTTTTATTCTCGGTTTCCCATGTCTTGTGAACCGGACCAATGTGCAGGGCCGCTCCAAGTTGTGACACTGTCTTGTGTTTGTTTTCACGAAGTCCCAGGCAGAGTGTTCGCTTCTGTTTCCTTCTGGGGGGGGAAGCCATTGCTGCTGCTCTCGGCTCAGCTCCCAGCACCCAAGCACCCCACGCGGCGTGGCAGTCACAGGCCGGCTGCAGGCCCTCGGCAGCGCTGGGCCGTGCTGCATCGGGAAGCCTGCACGGTCCCCACGTGGAGTCACGGGGGTGGACGTGGACGGGTCGCATGTGTGCGTGGTTGCAACACCGGCTTCCCGGGGTCGGCGGGTCCTCAGAGGGCGTGAGAAGGGAGCAGCCCTGAGCCCGGCCCAGCCTCCGCACACACATCTCTGGAGTTGGGCCTGGCTCTGAGCAGAAGGCTCCTACGGTGCCATGCCTCTCATGTGTTCGGCCAAGCAGTACTGAAGAGGGGCCAGAGCGAAATCTGGATGCTTCCCACCACCTCAGGGCACTGAAGGGGCAGCTCCTCATCTAGCTGGTCAACTGGCTACCAGATCAAACACTCAATCTTCCCGACCCCTCCCTCCTGAGAGGCACTGGCACCTTCGGAGAGCAGCGCTTCCTGCCTGGGACCTTGTCTCTACACAGGCCTACAAGGTGCCCGTGATCAGGACCTGCTCTGCATCTGAAGGAAGCAGGCCACACACTCCTGGGGAGGACCCACCCCAGGGCATCTGCTCTGAGCTCCATGATGGCCCTACGCTGCCTTCCCCACCTGCTCGGGCCGAAGGGGTGCTGAGCTCCCACCGCGTCCCGGCTGGAGTCGGTCACCGGTGGCATCGCCAGAACCACCCGGCTTCTCGGGGGAGCCTGCACCAGTCCCTCTAATGAGGCGGCACTGACTGACATTTGGACTCCATGTCTGTGGAGTAATCCTTCCATTTCCTTATCTGGGATGAACAGAGCAAAAAGGAAGTGAGAAATTGGCTCATTCTTAACTATAGATTTGCAGTTGCAGATCATTAAATTGAAAACTGAAGACGCGATCCATCAACGGTTAGTAATGTTTCATTTCCTTTATCTCATTATTATGGCCATTGTCATGGCGTCACCACTACTATCTGCCCTGCAGAAAGTGCTCTGTGGCGGGGCTCAGCCCTGTCAGTCCTTCCCACTGTTCTCTGTGCTTCTTGGGCGTCCCCAGGGGCTGGCAGCACCTCCAGACCTGGGATTCACAGACGTGCACCACGGCCTCTGGCCCCCTCTCTTGACTCCACTCTAAACAGTGGATAACAGCCACCATCACTGTCTGGCAGGCAGGGGTCCAACACCCCGCTCTGCCCAGCAGCAGGCACGTGATCCTGGCTGTTGCCTACGCTTCCTGTTCTCAGCCTCCCGATCTATCATCTGTAGCACATGGTACAATGCTCTGATGAGGGCTAAGGCCCTTTTCTTCCAAATACACAGAAGATAGGAAAGGCTGGGCTGAGAAGAGCAAAAACACGAGAATAAAGAAGCAGAAACCAGGAGATCTTCATCTGTGTAGAACAGAAAGACACAAATGACAGCCCAGAGGTCGAACCTGGTACCACCTGCTTTTATAAATAAAGTTTTATTAGGACACAGCCCCAGCCATTCATTTCCTTTACACATTGTCTCCGGTACCTTTTGAGCTAAACACAGAGTTGACTAGGTCTGACTGTCTGGTCCCTCTTGCCCACCACGGCTGAAAAATATTATTGTCTGGCCCTTTATGGAAACCTTGCCAGCCTTTGCTTTGGGGGGCGCTGCCTCAGCCTGGCAGCCACTTCAATCCTTGGTTCCAGGCTTCAGAAACTGTACTTCTTTTTTAAAAAATTTCTGTTCAAGGCTTCAGCCTGTTTGGATGGGTTTTGCTTATTTATAAACATTAACAAATAATTCGTGGATAAAACATTTCATTTGCCATACACATCACCAGCACCTCCAACCAGAGCACATGATAAGCACATGGTAAACATATGCTCACCATTTAACAACAGAGTCTAAAAAAGACACCAGAGCACACGGAGACACAGAGTCACTCCAAGGAATTAAATAATGATGGGGGGCACAGATGCTGACATCCACGCCCCTGAGATTCTCACGGGAGGTAAACTGGCTCCACGTTTCTGAAGAATCCTTTGCATGCCTGGATTCAGGGCCAAAAAACCAACAGATCCAGAAGCTCTGGACCCTGCTCAGTATGGAGGAATAACAGGACGGGCACAAAGGTTTTCACCAAGCACTATTCCTAGTAGCAACAGACTTCCATCCACACCAGGACGGCCTGGACCAGAGGCAGAGGGTTCCGGGCTGAGGCGCGGCACTAGCAGGAGTCCAGGGTAGGTACCAGTAACGGGAGCAAACACAGAGTAGGTCGTGAGGCCGGAAGCTTCTGCGGGCACGGCAGGGGCATGTATGGCTCAGCTGCAGAGGCCAGCCCTGGGACCTGCTGGGGTTTTGCTTAAAAAGGTTTATTCCAGCACTTCTGGGAAGGGGGGATTTGAAAGGGGAGTGGCCTGGGTGAGACCCTTGCTCAGACAAGCACAGAGGACAACAACCCTTGCCACGCCTCTCCCGTTCCCAGATGGGCAAGAGGCTGTGGCAGACCCGCGGGGGACAGTCCCTGGGTCAGCAGTCCTGAGCCACAGGGCTCCTCGGCCCCAGAAACCAGTCTGTGAGGAGCTCTCAGCAGTGCAGGTGGGCAGCACAGCCACTCAGGACGAGCCCCCAGCTCTCACCCCACGCTCATTCTATTCTGGACCCCAGCATTCTGCAGTTATCTGTAGCTGCTGACACTGAAACTTGCCATGGCAACAACTCCAAAAATTAATCTCAAATCTACCCAGATACAAAGGTCCTTGCCACAGGACTCAAAAGCCCCCACATAAAAAATGAGGTTTGCCAAACCGACATCACTGACATCCCCGGCCCACGTGTGTGGGGATGCCGGGTGCAGTCTTCTCCTCTACCTTACACTTGCAACATTCTCAGCTTACAACAACGTGGAGTCACTTCAAGAAGATTCTAAGGGAAGCTGAAGTCCTGATCGGGGACGACCAGCTCAAGGAAAACCTCTGGTTCTCAAAGCAGAGATTCCCAAACCCACCAAGCTGGGGAGGGGTGGGCAGCTGACGTCACTCCGGGCATGAGAGCACCGGTCTGTGAGTACATGGCTTCAGTACCTAGAACGAGGACTTCCAGGCCGTGGTCAACCCCGGAACACCACAAGTCTGCTGGGGAGGACTCTCGTCAGTGAAGCGGAAAAGCAGAAGAATGGATCAGTGTCATCAAGCTAGCGGGTTGGTTCCTGTGCCCTGAAGCACGCTGGCGCTGGAGAGCCTCAGCTCCCACAGGTCACTGTCATCTCATAGAGCTGCCCGATTCTCAGCCACGGGACGACACCGTCAGCAGCACGACCTGGGGGAGGCCCCAGGAAGAAAGGTGGGTAAGCCAAACGTTTTACAGACCAAGCAGAAGGCAAGGGGTGGACCTCTTGGCCGCGGACCCCCGGACGAGCGCCTGGCTAGCCGGCAGACGTCCCGAAGAGGCGAGCAGCCACTGAGTGAATAAATGTTCCGAACTGCAGCAGACGTGCTCCCCCGGGTTATGCAGCGGGCAGGCACGGGAGGGCCCTGCTAGGCCTGGCCCGCGCCCACCCCACCTTTCCCAGACACGGCCGAGGCCGGGAAAGCTGGCCCTCTCTCTCCTCCACTGGGATTCTCACAAGCCGTGGCACACAGAAAGCACAAAGGAAAGGCGCCCTGCGCCAAGACCCCAGTGCAATAATCATCGTCGTTATCCAGTTAGGTTCCAGATACCCGAAGCTGACAAAAGCCACAGAAGGGGAATTCCATCAGACTAAACCTCACTTGTCTCCTTTTATTCTCGTGATGGCTTAATAAATAAACTGAGTAAGCCCTAAGACCCAAGTTCACAATGAAAACTATGTGTGGCTTTTCTGTTTATATTCCTCCTTCTTCAATGAGCGTGGTTCCACGTTTGCTCGCTCATCACTGCAGCCCCCCCCGGCCCGGCAGGGAATGAAAGCTCATCTTCTTTCTCTCACAAAGATGGCTTCTTGGGTAGGAGGTCTCAGTGTGGGTGTGCCCGGGCACCGGCCACTCTTCGGCTCCATGGATGTGCCTTCTCCAATATCTCTCATGGCCATGTGCCGTGCATACACGAGTTCACACGTGCAAAATCATAATAAGGCCACAATTCGGGCAGACATTGAGGAGAACGTACAAAACATTGTATCACTGCACACTTTAATGACATGAGACAACAGAGGTAGAAGTAATTTGACTTAGCTCAGGCAGGAAAGAAAGGAGAAGGCAGCAAGAGAGAGCTCAAAGAGAAATGGCATTTGACTCATAAGTCCTAGCTGACAGTAGCAGGCAGAGTGATAACCAAAATAAAGGAAAGGGCGGGCATGTCAGCGTAGCTCTGCTGTGGCCAAATATCTCACAGCCTAAAGGAGAAAGATTTATTTCAGCTCTTGTTTTCAGTCAATGGTCAGCTTGTTCTACGGCCTTAGGCTTTTGGTGAGGCACAAATAGCACCAGAGATGGACATGGCGTAAAAAGATGCTCACCTCATGGCAGCAAGGAAGGAGAGGGACGGAGGGAGAGAAGGAGAGAGGGAGCCACTGATCAGGATGAAGATAGGAACAAGATACAGCCCCCCGATCATGCTTCTACGACTCAGCCCCTGTCACCAGTCCTCACTTTCTATTTCCCTGACCTCCCAATAATGCCAATAATTTATGATTTCTAATCTCTTTGTGCTCTTACAACTCAGTCACTTTCCAAAGCTCAACCTCTATCACAAGAAAATTTTGGGAGGATTTTAGAGTCAAAACCATAATAACAGAGCAAAGCTAGCATGTTCTAGCTGGCTCTGCAGGTAGTTTGGTGTCTGTGCCTAGAAGGAAGTGGGCGTGGCAGGGGAAAAGGAAGGGTATGGAGACTGTTATGTGGAGGGCCTCAAATGCCACATTCAGACTTTATTCGGTGCAGAGCAGGGACTTCTGGTGGTGTTAGACAGTCTAAGACTCTCCACGATTCCCAGATCAGTGATTGCTATGACTACTTTGATATCTAGGAAGCCCAAGATCCCAAGTATCTCTACAGCAACTACACATGACAAGAGCAAAATGAACAATGTGACTTATTAATGACCGAGTGGCACCTTGCTGGCTCCACACCTCCCTCTGCATAATACTCTGACCTCTGATGTCCTGGAGCTGCTGTGACCCGACAATGGGCCTCCACCGATGCTGGACACATCAAGACTGCTAACGTGGGCACATGGCAAACAGCAGTGTCAGTGATGGGGTCACAGAACACCGGGCCCAGAAGTGCATGAGGCTGTTGAGAGCCTCCTGTAGGAGGGTGGTGGGACAGCTTTTATCTACTACGCAAGTAAAGCTCTTTCCTCTTCTTCCTCTTCTTCCAGCCCAGGTGACCACCATGATTAGTACCCTCCACAGACCAAGCTACAGACACCAAGTCAAACCAACTATGTAGAAGTCCAAAGCTAGGGGCTATTGGAAAGCTAAGAAACACAACCTCTGCAGGTGTGGTTAGCTTTAAAGTGCAGATATGGTCTTAGGCTCTAGTGTTTAAGTGTTCAAGCAGACATGAGACTTTATGCTGGGAAAATAAAAATAGATGAATAAGATCCAAATCAAGCTGTTAGAAGAGGGTTTTCTTTGCCAAAAGACGGGCACTGTGAGTTTCCCTAAACAGGTTATCATTTTAACGCCGCAAAGCACTACACTTATTTTTTAAATAGCAAAACTACAATTATCTCCGCATGTCCCATATCAGTGCTCTGCAGTGTTTCCATGTAACAAACCGACGATCAGTGATCCGGCGGGACGGCAGTGTCTGTGCCACGCCAGACAGCCAACCTTATCAAACCCAACTGCACTAATCCTTTTTCTTACATCAGAAATCAAATAACTTCCCAGAGTGAGGCCACAGTCTCACCAAGAGCAGTTCCACTGGGAGAGGGCAAGTGGAGATTAACAGTGCACGACGTTAGGAAATAAATAGATAAGCGTTTGCTTCCAATCTCACCAGTGTTCAGAAGGAGGGTGTCTTCAGACGCGCACAGACAAGGGTACCGAATTGTGCCTGGTCCTGCCACGGGGACTTGCCGTCCCCAGGGTGACTGAGCGCATCTGCAGTAAACCATGCGCTCATGGAAGATGCTATTTTCTAACAAGGAAAGTTTGACCTGCATGGCATTTAAGCAGAAGGAAATAATATTATGTAAGCCCCGATAAGGGGGAAATGCAATAAGAGGATCCTAGATAACCACATGAAGAGGACGCTTTTCTGACGGAAGGAGCACCTTTCAAAGTGAGAAAACAATGTGGTTTTCTGCTGGGCAGGTTGGGGGGGGCTCTTTATCTCCAGCACAGCCCCTCAGCTCCCCCAGGGCTGGAGGAAGTGATTAATTAGTGCCTCCTCAAAGCCACAACTGTAGAAAGCCGCTGGGTTTTTTAATGTGCATGTCAGAAAGTGATATCCTTCCAGAAACCTTTAAAGGAAACTGAACAATGAGGCACGTCTCTGCCAGTCCTGATCACCTGCAGGCTGGCACCTTGCAGCTGCCAGGAGGACCAAGGCCTGCGGCAAAGAGGACTCTCTCTGGGGCTCCTTTTGTGCACAGAGGAAAAGCCATTCATGACACAAGTGCAAGTGAAATAACGAAGCCACCAGCACGAGAGCAGCATTGCGCTGCCAGGCTGCTACACTCAGCTCCTAGCCGCCCGCTCAGGTGCGCTGCCCTCTGTGAACACGGGTCATGCCAACCAGCGAGCCGGCCGCACCCCCACCCGCCCCAGAAAGAAACCTGGGCGTGACGGGGGACAACTTCTCCACACTTCATTTTATGTTTCAATCATGAGAAGGCAACACCGGGGGCTTCTCACAGGGTGACAGGATCGCCTCATCAGCGGCACCTGTCCTGCGTTCCGGGCGAAGGCGCAGCCTGCAGGTGGATAGTGCTGAAAAATCAAATTCTCCCCTCACCTTCACACGGCCTCGCGCTCCGCTCTGCGTGAGAGTGGGGGAGGGCCACTGAGGCAGCAGCTGGTGAGCGTGGGAGACTGTCAGGGTTTAGACACGGAGAGTGGACCTCAGGCTGGATCCTCACGCACCAAGACAGCAGAACCACAGTGCACGGCTCCACGCCAGCCGCAGGGCAACTGAATCCCGCTCACACCACACTGCAGACAGCCGGGCCCTGGGCTGTGCTGACTCAGCAAGCTGGAGGCAGAGGGCCGCGCCTCCTCTGTCACTCGGGGAGAAGGAGCTTCCCTGTCAAGGGCTTGCTTTAATGCAGTGCAAGACGCAAGACCCAGAGAGGGTGAGGAGAAGGGCAACGTGACGGCAGTCATTTCTTGACGCCGGGCTTCCGGGGGTCCCGAAGCTGCACAGGCCTTTGCTCCCGGCCCTCCGACGTGATCCCGCGTGGAGCAGACAAGGGCGTGGGACGGGAGAGGAGAGGGGCCGAGAGGACTCCTTACACGCCGACCTGCCGGCTCTCCCTTTAAAACCCCAGAAAGTTCTGGAGGCTCCGTCCCTAGGACTGCCGTGTGGAGTGACCACAATCCCATGCTCACGCACAGGCTCCGGCCAAAGCTGGTCACAGCATTCAATACCCCTTTCTTGGAGGACCACGTCCGAGGTTCACAGGGACGGTCCAGGCTTCCCAGGGTGACCAGACCCCCCATGATCAGATGGACCTGCAGTTTCTAGGAACGAGAGCCGGAGAACTTACGCATTTAAATGAGAAAGGTCCCAGAGAGATGGCTTCCCGCTTTGCCGCGGCCTCCGCCCCGTGTGGTGTCATCGCCCGCCACGGAGAAGACTCAGTGCCCACGCCCTCCACGCCGGTCTCAGAGGATACCAGACTTCAAAATGGATTTCAGAAGCCCCTATAATTTTGGCAGCATGACATTTTATGTCTTATAAGCCATTTTTATTAGCCAGGATTGTAGAAAATTGACGTTTACCAGCCATTAACCTTTCAAACATGTTACTCTCTTTTTTCCTCACATGAAAGTATATCTTGTACTTTTTCAAATCAATCCTGAAGCTGTACAGCTCCTTTAAGAAAAAAATTCATCGTGAAGCTACCTCTCTCTCATCAAGAAAACATAAGTTCTATAATTTTACAGACTTTTGATCACAACTTTATAGCCTTCAGCCCTGCATTGGAATTCTGTTTTTATCTGAAAATATAAGAACCCGATAAGACAAGTTGTATAATCCCTTCTTTGTATCTGAGGGAAGATGGGAAAGAATAAGATAATTTAAGAAAAAAAAATGCCACTCTACAGCAGCATGCGGGCGGGCTATCTTTGGAGTAACCTGCTTCCAACCCCACTGGTTGGCTGGCACTCGAGCATTAAATATGATATGACATAATCCAATCATGCCAATATCCTATTAATAAATAACGGCAGTGAGTAACTTATGTTCATGCCCTCTCCTCCCTCCCAGAAGTCTATGCAGCTTTAAATAAGTCACTCCATAATTTATTTATTCAATTTTAAAAACATGCCTTTTGCCAAAAGGTCTCTGGCCACACATCAGAATGTAAAGGGCAATAAGGGAAAAGTCCCCAAACAAAACCACAAAAACTCATCGGACGAAGCCGCCGTCTAATGGAAAAATTACTGCCTCAAAGGTCAGCTCGCCCTCTGTTTTGGGGATCAGACGCAGCGCAGGATTTTGGGGGAGATGAGGGTCTTCTCCAGACAATCAAACGAACATGCCCAGGTTCCTTGGGGTCCCAACCTGGCCTGGGACGGGGGTGAATCTTTGGGAATGTGGAATGATCCGGGAATCCAGGAAATGCAGTGCGCTTCCAGGACCTGCCTCCTGCCAGGGCTCTGACGCCTGAAGCAGGACTTTCCCGCCTTAGGTCTTGGGTAAGGAGAGGCACGGGGGGCCCAGCATCGGGAGAGAAGGGGCGGCTGGCCTGGCGGGGCTCTCACAGGGTGGATGTGTTTCCACTAACAAACCCAGTGACAGAGAGTGAGCCAAGCTCCCCCCCCCCCCGTCCAGCCCCCACGACACAGGGACAGGACGTCTCACCAGACACCGGAGGCCTCGAAGGCACAAGCATCCAGACCCCGCCCTGGAGCGAGATGTGCCCGAGCCGCACGGCTTAGGACTGAGCAGGGTCCCAGGCTGAGCCGGCACTGGGCCCCAGGCCCCGCCAGGGCGAGCCAGGTGCACGGCGACGCAGGGAGCAGGAGCAGATGCCCGGCCTCGCAGCAGAAGGCTGCCCCCGACCCAGCCGCAGGGGCAGCTGAGGGCCCACACCGTCCCTGCTCTGCATCCCGTGCCCGTCAAACGCTCCTCCCACCTGGAGCGGCTGTGCAGAGCCTGGCAGTGCGGGTGAGAGCGAGCCTGCCCCGGGCCAGGACCCGAGACAGCGCAACTGTGCCACCCGCCAGCGGGCGGGGCTGTGCCCGGGTTGCTCCCACAGGTGGGGCTGCCGGTCCCACAGGTGTGCACAGGACGAGCAGGCCACACCTTCCGCCTGCAGTAACCCTCCGCAACACCCACCAGAGGAAGGGGAGCCAGAGGGGCGTCTCCCTCCCTCGGGTCCTTGCGGAAGTGCGCCGGCTGGCCCAGGAGAGGCCCGCGCAGCTGGCCAGCCCTCGCGGCTGTCGCTCCCCTGCAGGCCCTTCCTGCCAGCTTTGCCTCTCGGTCTAGCCGAGCTGCCCCGAGACACCGAGGAGCAGGTCGCCATGGCCAGGCGGCGATCTGAGAGGCTCTGCCAGGGCTCCGGCCTCAGCGTCGCTCCCTGCACGAACCGGGCCCGCTCCGCGCAGATCCGAAGCGTGCGATGTTCCCCGGCTCAGGCACCCTGTGCCACAGCCCTGCAGCCCCTGTCCGCTGCGGCCCAGGGGTGGTGCGGAGCGGCCATCGCTGCGGCACACGCGGCAGCAGCTGGACGGGTGAAGCCCTCAGAGCCGGGCAGCAGCGGCGCCCCTCGGCCGTGGGAGAGGGGCCTGGGCAGCAGGAGCGCGGCTGCCTGAGACACAAGAAACAGGACACTCGCCGCCAGAAATAATGCCTTTTCGCATTTCCACAGGAAAGCAGTTCTGGGGAGAAGAGGCATGTTCTATAATTGCTTCCTCCCGTGAGCTCCACATCTCAGCAGCAGAGGGAGTGAGCCGTCCCTCCGCCGCTGCCGAGCGATCCACTCCCAGAGGCAGCGCTGAGATTAACCAGATATTTACAATGTATCCACACGGTATCAACTGGGCCATAATCCTTGTTAAGGTTCCATTTGAGAGAGAGAGATAATGGGAGGGGAACAAATGCTCCGTATACATTTTAATTCCAACAAAACTGTTCCGTGTCACACTTCATAATGTAAAATACTGTATTACGACACTAACGTGCCTCATTTAGGTTCCAGCAAGACTGAGCACAGGGCATTGTCTCAGCCGCCCATCGTGCGGCATCGGGAGGCTGGGCACCACCGCAGCCACCTTCGTGGACACCGTAGCTGCCCACGACGCCGACCTCTGGAAACCAAACTGAAAACCTCCTGAAGCTGGAAGGCTGCGGGCTTTCATGAGTGCCAGCTTTCCGGGAGATGGACTAACAGGAAGATCCCAGGCCACAGCCCCTAGTTTCCAGTGCAGGGGGTGGATTAGTTCCCCATGGCTGCTACTGCAAGTGACCGCAAGCCTGGTAGTGGGTTAAGATAACAGGGGTTTATTCTGTGGCAGTTCTGCAGACGGAAATGTGCCATCTGCGAGCGAGGGGTCTCAGGCTGTGCTCCCTCTTGAGCAGGGAGCCCTTCCCGTGTCCTGTGACTCGAAGCGGTCCTCAGTGGGCAGCTGCGCCAGCCCAGTCCCTGCGTCCGGACGCCTTTGCAGGGCCCCTGCTGTCATCCTGTCCCCTCTGACTGGTGCGCAAAGTCGTCAGCTGGACTGTGGACACACCCCTAACCGAGGACTCCTCGCCGTGGAACGTCGGACTACATCCGTGAAGAGCCTGTTTCTAAATTATGTCTCATCTTGACGTCTGGCTACAGGTATCTTTTGGGGGCCCCACTGGTCTCACAGTAGTAAATGTGGGACAGGACACAGGAGCTGCAGGTTTACGGGCGCCCTTCTCTTCTAACCACAAAGAGGCACAAGGCCTCAGTCCTCCTCCGGGCGGCGCGGCATCTGCACACTCGGGCTCTAGAACCGGAGGCCGCTAAGTCGTGTTCCAAGCGGACAGTGCAGCACCACGCCCGATCCCCGGCAGGGAGGTGCCCGCCCAGCGCAGGGCCGTGGGCCCAGGCAGCACCCTCGGGCCTGTGGTGGTTTATCCATCTCTCACTTGACCCCTCCTCATGCCTCACCCGGGGGCAGCGAGGAAAGAGAGGACCCCAGCAAGGCAGAGTGAGACGCGCTGGGTGCCGCCCCGGGCCTGGAGCACAGTCCACCCCTCGGCCGCTCCCTGGGCAGCCCCTCTCGGGCCCTGGGCGGCAGCTGCCCGCCATGCAGAGGGCCGAGGCCCGCTGGAGCCATGAGCCAGCGCATAGCGCGACACACAGGTGTGCAGGAAGAGGACCACGTGGGGCAGGGGCGGCTGGGAGGGTGCAGCTCCCCGGGGCACCCTCCCCTTCTGGGTCTCTGCCGCCGGTGCCCTCAGCCACAGAGCCCACAGAGACCGAATGAAACCCTGGAACCACTGTGTATGCCGTGTATTCGGACCCTGCAACACAAAGGGGACTTTGGTGATTAAAAACGACAATAACCCCGCAGGGTAGAACCAGGGAACCACCGTTCCTGAAAGACACACACGCGCGGGCCGCCAGACACGGCGTGTCAGAGCGGGACGGGCTCCCCACGCGGGGCCGTGGCCCAGCCAGCGGGGCTCTGCCGACGGGAGAGCAGGCCTGTGGAGGGGACAGCGCCGGTCCTCCCGCAGCCACAGAATTACCGCGAGTAATCTTAACAGACGGACGGACGGAGAGAGGGCGCCACGGAGAGCAGGGAGATGTGGCGCTGCGGCTCTGAAGACAGAGGAAGGGCCCCAGCCAAGGGCTGCAGGTGGCCTCGGGCACCAGACCGGGCAGTCTCCCCTGGAGGCCGGGAGCCGGCCCGCCCGCACAGACCCTGGAATCAGTCCCCTGGGGGGCGCCCCTGGGCCTGTCACTGACGGCGAGACAACAGGTCTGGGTTGTCAAAGTCACTGCATTTGTGGCGAGTGACACAATCTGTAAACTGAGGACACTCCCTCCCTGGTAAAGGCAGGAAGACGGCTCCAGAGCCTGCCCTGGCTACGCTTTCCAGCCGCTCTCACACCGCAGGTACAGCACGAGCACCAGCTGCTCCCATCTCCCCAGGCGCTGGAAGGAAATGGACTCTGAGGGGACAAAACAGATCAAAGGCGGCCGAGTGGGGCTTCTGTCTTGTTCTCCTCTGATGAAGAGCAAGAGGAGAGAAAGCCCCTGTGGACAGAGAAGCCAGCCTGAGGCAATACCGAAAACTGCCAGGAGAGGGCAGCCCAGAGCACGGGCAAAAAAAAAAAAAAAAAAACCTTACGATCCTTTTAACAAAAAGCAAAGTTTTACCAGTTGAGTTTGCAACACAGCGCTGTGCTCCTCTGGGGTTTAAAGGAGCGGCACCTGCCATGAGGTTTCACAAGAACACACTCGGGAGAACTTTATCACCTTCGATGGAAAGAAACTTCCTACAGCTTTGGTATTTTTTATAGTGGAAGCCACTCAGAGGAAAAACTGCTCTTTCAAAACATCCAAATAATAGCCACGTTCTCTGAAAAGATGAATGCTCACTTGCTCTCTCAGTTCATGATTAGTTTTGGCACTTACTTAACCACACTTTCTGAGAAAAAGGAAAGGAGGGAGGGAGGGGACACCGGAAGGGAAGAAGAGTCTTCTTCATTCCGACCTGCATCCATTTCCACCTAAGAGAATTCACCAAATTCCTACATTTTGAAGCTAATATCATGAAGCAAACACTAGCGCTAACTGCATACAAGATACACTTTATTTAAACTGCAGTATGAATTTCATTGTAATTTTTTTAAACCCTGTAGGGTAGAATTAGAAAATCACTATTTCTGAAACAAAGAACTTGCAGGTCTCGGCAGCTGATACAGAAACCCAAGTGCTGTTCAGGCTCAGTGAAGGGACCCTGCGCCTCGGACGCCACCCCAGAGGCATGGAGGCTCAGGGAAAGGGGCCCCGAGGCCCAGCCGGCCTGGTGGAGGGCCACCTGTGCGGACATACATCGCGGGGCCTTTCTGCCCAGCACGCACTCTGACACATGGACAGCAGCATGCCCGGTCTGCATGGGTGGGGCTGGCACTGCCCACGTGGTGCTGTGGATCACAGACAGGAGTCCCGTGGGATCCTGAGCAGGGGGGGCTAGCTGACTCGGTGACTGTGGCCACTTCAGGAGTCCCACGTGCCCGTGTGTGGGTTCCCCAGGACGCAGGTCCCCTCAGGCTTCAAGGTGCAGAGGCGCCTGGCTGGAGCTCCCCGGCAGAGTGCGCCTCCACAGCCCATGCCGTCGGCTGCAGTGGGGCCTCTGATCACAAGGAACGGAGGGCACCAGGCAGGAAGGGGAGGCCCGGGACTCTGCGGCACAGGACAGCACTACACTCGCGGCGTGGGGCTCACACCCTGCATCAGGGTGCAGTTTTCTGAACATGACAAGCCCCCCTGCTCCTCCCATCTCTCTGGAGACCGCAGGTCTGGGCTCCGCAGCCATCCACCACCCTCAGAGCTGCAAAACAGCTGTGCTACCCCAGACATTGCGTCTGCGTTCCAGCCAGACAAACGGAAGAAGCAGACAGGCGGCTACTGAGCTGCACTCCACGGAGGGACTGACTCAGGGTTGCCTGAGGAGGGGACCTCAGCCGGGATCCTGCTGCGGATGGTGGAGGAGGCTGCCGGGCAGAGGAATGGCAGTGTGTGGGCTCTTGGCAAGGAGGCGGCCGGCTGGGGCCGTGCGCAGCTCTCACTTGGGCTCTGGACCCTGTCCCGGCAAGAGTGACACACCACACGAGCCCTAGCCGCAGAGGGACTCCCAGCCATGCCAGAGCCCACCTGCGGCACCTTCCGGCCCCTGATCCAGGCCCCGCACCTGACTCTCCACCATCCACTTCCACTGTGTGCTGGCCAATGCCAGGCTGTCCACAGCACCCTTTCTCCTTCCTCAAACAGAGCCCGCCCTCTATTCTGAGTGGAGCGATTTGTTCACCATCGAAGTGCTGGACTATGATTGGTTCAAATCAAGAAGACAGTATAGTTACCCGCTTTTCCACCACATTCGGCAAGGAGGAACATATGACCTAATTCTAGCTAATGTGAACTTCAGCAAGGATTCAGAGATAGTGCTTTTCTGATAGAGAAGAGAAACATACTCAGGGCTAGTATTCCCTCCTTCTGCTCTAAACTCAGATGCAATGAGTGGAACCACAGCAGCTGGTCTGTGACCATGAGCAATAGGCTGACACCCCAAACCTAGCAGGATGTCGAGAATGAAGAGGATCTGTCTGTGATAGCGTCACTGATCTTCTGCTGGACGGCATCTCACCTCCCCTGCAGGAAACCCTGTTCACACTCCTGTTCGGTGGGCTCCAGCCTGTGGGCCAAGAGTGCCTGGAACGTTGAGGAGGGACAAGGTGCGGCCAGTGGGCCTGCCCGTGCGAGGAGGGCGGACGTGGGCACAAAGCACCCCAGGGAGGCAGAGCTCGCCGCCACGCCCTGGGCTGGGGCCCTCCCGAGTGAGCCTTTCAGGCCGCTGACACAGAGCTCGGCGGGAGCCGGGTGAGCGGCTCTGCTCAGGTGATGCCAGACCCCTTGTGGCCCTGGGCAGACAAGGGGAACCCCGTGAGCCCCCCCACTGAGGCCTGGCAGGGATGGCGCAGGTCACCATGCCGGTGGCTGCCTGCCACCTGGGGGTTAATTATTAACCAAGCAGAGAAAGGGACACCGCTCGGCAAGTGCCCGAGGAGTCTGCCCAGCTCTGAGAAGGCTCAGGTCGGCCAGGAAAGCCGCACAACCGCAGCCACTCTGCGCTGAGCCCGCCGTGCTGGTGACAGGGCCCTGCGCGAAACCCCTCCACACGGATCGGCGGCCCGGAGCCCCTGCGGGCACACACAGCACCGAGGAGAGTGGACCCCGAAGGCCTCGGGTCAGCCGGGCTGACACCCCGTCTCCACACGCGGAGGCGCCGCTCCCCAGGGGTTCATGGTACATAGTGTTTGTTACCCTATTGGGGAAAACTATTTTAAGCCTAATTAGCATGAAATTTTTAGAATGCAAATGCTTTTCATTTAGACATAAAACAAAATGCCACGACATTTCTTCCATCCATTTATCATAAACAAGTTAATTACTGCGTAACCAACGGCTCCTGCCGGAGTCTGTGTGCGGGGCTGCGGGCCGCTGACTCAGGCCGAGGAGCGGCTGCGGATGGCCCGCGAGTCCTCGCGAGGAGGCGCCCTCGCCAGGCTCTGCTTGTCAAATCAAGGCTGAGTTCCCTCCGCTGGAATAACTCAATTAGAAGCAGTCATTATCTATTTAACTTGATTCCCACCCGAGGAACAGACACGCCGGGCTTCTCGCGTGCTTCCGCCACAGCCACCCTCCCGTGTTCCCGAAGCAGCGCACTGTCCGCACGCTCGCAGGAGGGTCTGCGCGGCTCGCGAGCCCGGCTCGGCCTCCGTGTGAGCAAGGTGACTCCGGAGACACAAGAGCGACTCTTTGCTCCTGAGCGCACTGGCCTTAGTAAGACGGCAGGAAGGAAACGAGGGGGCGCGGGGCGACTTCAGCCCACCCCACAGACAGGCCGGGAGACCCTGGGCCGCCCCGGCCAGGCCGGAGGGCGCCCCCTCAGCTCAGGGGAGCGCGGGCTGAGGAACCTGCGCATGCGCTGCAGGGCGGCGCAACTTCCCGCCCTCCGGGGGAGCCGCCCTGCCCCCGGGGCCAATCTCTCCGCAACTCCCCAAGAGCAGTTGTGACACAAAGGGGGCCTGTCTGCATCTCGGAGTACCTCAGGAAGGGCCGTGACAGACATTTTCCTTCGCGCGCCAGGTAAGAGGAGGCCTCACCCAGTCTTGGGCTCCCACAGGCCCAGGACAGCTTCAGCGACACAGCTCGGGATACACGGAGAGCAGGACACTCGGGGCAGCTACACGGGAGCTCAGGGGCAGCTGGGTTGGCTCGCGGGGCCTCGGAAGGGCAGCAGGTGGAAGCCCAGGGACCGCCTGCCTTGCTCTCTGTGCCATGTCGCATGTGCGCATGCGCATGCTCGCGCGTACGCCGGAGCAAAACAGGCCTCGGGACGTTCTCTCAGGGGCACCTGCTGAGAGTGCAGCGGGAACTGCCTGCAAGTGTTTTGCTTCTTCATAATCAACAAGAGCCCATGGCATCACAGTTCAGAAAACAAAATAAAAAAGTAAGAAAAATTGGATTCGGTACAAAATACAAATGCTAACTCACATCACAAGAAACAAACAGAAAAACCAACAAGTCCCATCTGGAAGGGTGAGACTCTAGAGAGTCACCTCACTTATGTGTGTGAAAGCTTCACACACACACACACATGTGCGCACGTGCACAAAGTGCTGTCGGCCCTAAAAGGAAAGTCTGTTTCCCAGAACACAAAACTGGACACAAAGTCAACAGCCCGAGATGACTGGAGGGAATGGTGAGATCGAGTTCTGCCGGAGGCGGCCTCTTCTGGGAAACTGAGGCAGGGAGGAAAGGCTCAAGGTAGGATCTGCCACCTTGGGGAAGCAAGAACTCATGTATTTCTTCTATGCAAATATGAAGTTTAATTAGTTTGTCTTCACAGGGAAGCGGATCGATATGCTGCGTGATCCATTGTCCTGTGTGTTCAGGAGCCGCCTCCGAGCCGGACATGGCCAGGATCCTGCGGGCGCCACGGAGCTAATTGGTAGTTCCCTCCTGCGTGTGTGTTTTCATGTTGTCAGTGGGGCAGTAATGAAAATGAATGCCACACTTGTGAGCAGAACGTCTGTGGGCTTATTTACTGCATTTCCAACAACATCGTCTGCCTTATCATGCATTTCAAAGCAGGGATAATTTAAGAATCCAGAATTTCATACATAAAAATACTTGGTAAGAAAGTCTCTCTCTGCACATTATTTGGGTGATGTGACTTCCGAGTTCCAATTTGTTGCCCAGGAAATGATTCACCTCACTCAGCAATGACAGGGACTCTGAATCAGTCACCTCGGTGACCAAAGTCCCTCAGGTCCACCTCACAGACCCCACGGCCACCGTCTTCCAGAGGACACCAGTGGCTCTGCCCACCCGCCTCTCCTCCAAAGGCAAGGTGGACAGAGTGCAGCAGCCTCTCCCTCCTCTCCACGCCCTGCCCTACCTTTGAGGAGCTTCTCTCCCTGCAGAATATTGGGGGAGATTAATGCCGTGTAATCTTCCTCGGAGAACCCAGCCTTGCAGGTCTCACTGGCTGTAAGATCCTCATTATGGGCCTGGAAACAGAAAGGGGAGAGGTAAAACAAAAATAAATCCACAGAAATGTAATTCTCCCAGCGCCACAGGGGCTGCTGTTTGAGAGAAACGCTGATTAACCACAGTCTCCACCCAGAGGTGACATCCCCATGCTCTGGCCTCTGGGGATGCTGGTGGTGTTGGGGGTGTCCCCAGAACTGGCCAGACAGCCATGCTGCAGGGCGTGACAGGACCTGTCCACTGGGCTGGGGAGGTCAGGGCCCCCTGGCACCTGGCCAGGGTAACAGAAGAGCTGTGCTGGAGGCAGCGGCAGAAGACCGGGTCAGTCCATAAAGCCACAGGGAGGCAAGACCGACCCAGGCCGGCTCTGTCTCTCCCCGGGAGGCGTCGGGCTCTGGGCTTGGGGGCCGTGTTGGAGGCAGGCTGCTCCTGCCCTGCTGCAGGCTGCATGGCGATGCAGAAGGAAAAGAGCAGGAAAGGGGATTTTCCAGGACTCCTTCGGAGCTGGAGAAGAAGCCAGCTCTGCCGGCTGCAAGGAAGCAGGTGGCTGGCTGGCTTCCACCCCCAGTCCTGCCCGCTCCTCTGCCCAGACACTTAGTCCTTCCATTCCATCTCCTACCCAGCCGGGAAGGGCGTGAATCTCCTGTCCGGCCCTGGCTCCTCTTAAGTCCAGAGCCCACGTGAGACTGGGGGGCGACAGGACCCTTTCCGGGCTGCAGGGAGTGGGAGAGTCAGCCCTGCTTCAGTGGAGGGCGCATAGCAGGGCCCTGCTCCCCACCAGCGCAAAGAGCCCCCCGGGGCGCAGCCGCACCCGCAGTCGTGCCTGAGCACAACGAGCCTCCCTCCCGCGGCTGCCTCCTCCAGCGAGGCGCACCACAGCCAGCCGCCAGCTCAGGGCTCCCGCCAGCCCGCAGCTCGGCTCAGACACCACCCGGGGTGTGGGCGCTCCTCCCTCCCAAAGCACGGGGGAGGGAGAGGAAGGCCTGGCGAGAGGTCTTTCCAGCCAAGGTTCGGTTTCTCAGGAACAAAGCTTCAAATAGCGCTCACAGCCGAGAGAGGTGGAACTCGCCCCGGAAAGTTTCCATCCGCCCGGGGCGTGTTCCCAGAACACCCTCTAACGCCCCGCGGCCTCGGAGCCGGCCTCCAGCCATCAGCTCCGGTTTATTTCGGAGGCTACCACATCAAGGCCCAGGAGAAAGAAGCAAGGCAGATCGGCCACGAGAGGGGGTTTCTGCAACTCCCGCGGCCCTTCCGCCTCCGCCCAGGGGCGCCCGCGGAGCGGCAGCGCAAGGCTCCTGCGGGTCCTACCCCTCCAGGCGCAGAGATCCCGCGGGGTTCCGCGGGAGAAGGGCGGGCGCCCGGATCACGCTCCCCGGCACAGGCCCTCCCTGTGCCCGCCGGTGCCAGGCTTCCCGGTTCCTCCACAAGTCGCTGGGACCACACCGGACACGGGCTCCAGCTCGCTCCGTGGGCTCGGCGGTGAGGCGCCGCAGCTAAAGTCCTGCCCGCACGCAAAGGACCGCGATGCAGCGCCGCCGCGGACCTCAGCCCCGCACCGCGGGAACCAGATCCGGCGCACTCGCCGCGGGTCCTTGGCCCTTCGTACCGCGGCTCCCCGTGCCCACAGCCCGGCCGGGCCGGGCTCGCCAACTCCGGAGCGCGCGGCTCCAGGGCGAAGGAGGGCGCGCCCGCTCTGCCAGCGTGCAGCCTGCCCCAGCGCCTGCAAGCCGAGCTCCGGGCAGCGGACACCAGCTCGGGCGGCAACTGGAAGCTCGGCGGGGCCGGGCAGGCGGAGGTCCTCGGGTTGCCCGCCGCCGCACTCCCGCCCCGAGCGGTCGCCTCGCCTGCTGCGCCGGCCCCGGCCAACCGCGGGCGGCCCCGAGCAGCGCAGCGCGGGCGCCGGGCCGGACGCAGTGGGGCGGCGGCGAAGGCGCCAGAGAACGGAGAGAGGCCGGCCAGGCGAGCGCGCCCCGCGGGCTCCGGGCTGCCGGGGAGCGGGAGACAACTTACCCGGAGCGCGCTGCACAGCGAGAGCAGCGCGAGGAGCAGCCCGCAGCCCGCGGTCATCTTCCCGCCGCGCCGCCCGGCGCCCGCTGCCTGTCGCCGCCAGCCGCCCGCGCCGCTCCGCTCCGTCCCCGCCGAGCCCTAGCGCTGCCGCCTGCCCGCTCCGGGAGCGAGGCCAAGTCCGGCGGCGGCGCGCTCCCCGGGCCGGTGCGTCCGCCGGCCTCGCAGCCGCCCGCGCCTCTGCTCCGCGCGCGGCGACTGCAGGTGAAGCCGCGCGGCCGCCCGCCCAGGCCCCGCCCCGCGGCCCGCGCTGCTCCGCTCGACGCGGGCCTTAAAGGCGCCGCGCCCGCTCCCGCGCCCCCTGCGCCGCACGCAGCGCCAGATACCCGGTTGCTTCCCGCGGGCCCTGGCCCCACAGGACGCCTGGAGTAGTTTTGGGCAGAGGCCAAGACCGCCTCACCGGCAAAAACCAAAGGAGAGGAGGGATGAGAACCGAAGAAGATTCTGGGGGCCATGTCCCCGAGCCTCGCATCCCTCCGGTTGGAGCGCCCTGGGGCCTTGGTCCAACTTCCTTCCAGGACCCAGAAGGGGAGCCGCTCTTCGTTCTGCCCTCTGTGCTCCAGGTGTGTCTTCCTGAATATCCCCACCAGCCAGCCTAACCGGGAAGCCCACCGAGGCAGCACAGAGCACTCACTGGCCAGCACCCCGAGAGAGAGACTGGCAGATGACAGGAGAGGGGACTGAGTCCGCTCCTGCCCGAATGCTGGCTGTGCCAACCCTCCATCCAGCGGTGGGTCTGGGCCGGCTCGCCGTGGAGCCTCAGATCTAGGTGAGGCCGATTCCAGTTTGGGCATCAGAACGCAGTGTTAGCCCCAGAAGCCAAGAAGGCAGTCCGAGGCTCCGAGGAGCGCGGGCTCCCGCAGGCCAGGCTGGCTGCCTCTGCCCTGCTTGGGTGACTTCCAGGCTGTGGGCACTTCCTCAGGGGTCACGGCGTGAAGGACAGGCGGCCAGGAAGGTGAGTAGAGGCTTCTGCATGTTTCCTCCAGCTCGGAGATTTAAAGAAAAGTGGCTTGTTTGCCCGGATATTTCAGATTTTCTTTGTCTTGCTTCGGAGGGGCTCGATATCCGGAATACATTAGTGCTGGTTTAAGAAATGCCAGGGGTGAGACCACTCTGGGGGCACAGGGCTGGAGCCCAGCTGGCGGGAGGGCAGGGCCTGAGCACCACAGAAGCCCTTGGATTGCCTCCGGCCTGGTCTTGGGGACGTGGCTGGCTGGCTCTGCGGGTCCCACTTAAGGACATCAGAGTACAGATGCCCAAGGGGGGGCAGTGAACTCTTTGTCCAAGGACACGAGGCTATGTTTGATTTCCCCACCTGTGACCACGGGACCCCAAATCTGTCCCGGCTTGTCACCCCTGCCCGTGGGGGAAGGGGAGGTGAGCAGTCCTGGAGGCTGAAGTTGGCAGGCTTGCCAGCTGTGAGCAAACCCAGTTGCTGGAGGGCCGCTCCTCAGTCCTGAGCCCCTGCCAGCCTCTGCAGGCGCTTGTCTGCCCCAGGAGATCAGAGACTGTCTTGAGATACCCACCACTGGTGACCCAGAAGTGTCCTTAGGAGCCTGAGTGCGACGCAGCCTTTCTCACGTTGCCCAGCTTTTGCCCTGTGCTCCTGGAGGCTGCTTGGGGCTGATGAGCTTGCCAGTTTGGGGAGAGAAACGTCCTGAGTTCCAAACACTGCATTCAGTGCATTTCCTAGCTGCTCTAAATCAACTGCCTGTCAGTCTTGATGCTGCTAAAATGCACTGTGACTCCAGGGAGCGTATATGCTGACAGTAACCCTCCCTTAGTGGGCACCAATTACGTGCCAGGCCTGGCTGCAGGGGCTCTATGTAGATTAACTCGCACTCCTCCTCCTCGTAGGGTAGGATTGTGAACATCCATCATACAGGCAGACGCAGAGGGAGCTGCACACCTGCACTCTAACCCAGCCAGCCCCCGAACCCCAGGGTGGGCAGCGTTTCCCAGCAGACTGGTTCAAGGCAATCTGCTTAGCAGTATCTAATGCAGAGCGGAGCTCGAATCCTCAGGAAGTATCAGAAGCGTTGCAGTAACCCATGAGAGTCCAGCAGAGAGCATTGGTTTGTCAGACTTCGTCTGCATGAAGCAGCAAAGGCGCGTGGAGGGGGGAGTCTGATCTGATCACAGATACGAAGCAGGCTTCTCCAGGACGGGCTGGTCTGCCTGCCCCGCATGGCCCCAGGGCAGCAGGGCCGGAAGCTGTAGGAGCTCGGTAAAGGCACCTCGGCACCTGTACGTTAGCCAGGTCCTCTGCCACACACAGTGCCGGTCTCGGCACAAAAGGACTGGGCCTTCTGAGCTCCACCCGAGACCTGAAGATGGACCCTGGGGGGTGGGACCGGGCACCCTGACATTCGCACCCTCCCAGTTGATGCCCTTGAGTGGAGGCATCCTAGAAACACAGACATTTTCTCTTAAGGGATATGCAGTGCCCGAGAGCCTCAATCATGCTGCGTCCTGGGCTCAGCCCCGGGTCTGCTGAACTCAGATTTCCAAGGGGCAGAGTCCAAGGAACGCTGGCATAGTCCGGGGAGAGGCTCTGGCCTGTCACTGCTCTGCCAGCATGGGAGGGCACCTCTGCCAAGAGGAGCACCGGAGAAGGGGTCCTAGAGAGAAGGGTGCTTTTGTTCATAAGACATTAAGAAAATGCGCTTGGGAGGGTGGCTGTGAGCCCCTGCTTCCTGTAGCACCTGTGAACTGTTGACTGTAATTGGGCTACAGATGTTTGCTAAGCCTGAGAGAGTCCTCTGTGTCTCCCACTTGTTGAGGTGTCTGGAAAGGGTGCGTCGTCAGAAGCAAATCCAGTGCTTGTATCAAGCCTGCATTTCCCCACTCTTGAGCCTCCCTTAATACTCTTCAGACACTTCACTGTTAGACAAAAGGCTGTTTGCAAAAAAAAAAAAAAAAAAGTAGGGAGTGTCAGTAAAAGGTGTGCAAAGTAAGGCATCTGGGAGAAGGTGAAGATGCGGAAAGAATGGCAGCAGCTTAGAAAACCTCCCTGTATGGACTGAGCAAAACAGGCTTAAGGGAACAAGAAGAGATCAGATCCAGGGGGGAGGGGCAAGGGAGGAAGGAGGAGAGGGTGAGAGAGTGAGCGAGGGAAGAGGGAAAGATGGAGACAAAGGGAGGAGGGAGGGAGGGAGGGAGGGGGAGGGAGGCAGAGAGAGAGAGAGAGAGAGAGAGAGAGAGAGAGAGAGAGAGAGAGAGAGAGAGAGAGAGAGAGAGAGAGAGAGAGAGAGGGAGGGAGGCTGAGAGGTGCACGTGGAGCGCTGGCTTTCTTTCCGTAAAGCGCACCTGCCCAAGCTGGGTCACATGGGGACTAAAGTGAGAAGGGCTGTTACCACTTAAGTCTGTAATTTCAGCGACGCCATCTTTCTCCTTTAGCACTGAGTGGCATTTATGGGGAGCCAGGTGTGCCTGAAGCGGAGGGCCCTTCTCATGGAAGCCTTGCCTTCTCGCTCCAGACAGGGACCAGAGCTGGACAGGCAGGGAGGCCACCCCGTGCCTCAGGCCAGAGCTTGGCCACACCAAGGCGGCGTGACTCACCTGCGGGCACCGAGCTGCCATGGCGGGGAGATGCACAAGTCTGCTCCAAACTGACCCCAGTTTTCCTTTCTTTCTCCAGCCTCATGGCCAGCTCTGCCCGGCTGGCATGGTTGGGAACACAGGCTGTGGGCCTCTGCCCTGAGGTTCCTCTGTCCAGTCGCCATCGGCCATCCAGAGACGAGGCTTCCTCCGCCTCATGCTGCTCCTTCTCCCGGGGCAGAATCCCTGTGGGCTGCCCGGACTTTCATGCCCATCTCCCCCGGGCACCTCCTGGCTGTCCACTTGGACGGCTGTAGTTGAGCCCAGCTGCATCTCGGCCCTCCATGGGGCCATGGGCAGATGGAAGAAGTGACGGTGACAGTGAGGACCTCGCAGCTTTCAAGGTGACCATGTTTGCTCGAGCAAGGACAGGAAGCGCCATTTTGAGGTGGTGGCTCTGTCCTCGTAGTTCTGTGTGCAGTGAGCAGAGCGGGGAAGCCCGGGGTGGGTCGGAGATGCTGTCACAGGGAGGCCAGGCCCAGGACGCCGCGGCCTGCTCTGTGTCTGTTGATGGAATCGCTCGACGTGGCCGCAGAGGAGGTCGGGACGGGTGGGCATCGCAGCCGGGGGCCGTGGTGTGGCTTGCAGCACACCTGCTGTCCCAGCGTTCCCAGCTCTCGAGTGGCCCCTAGACCCTCAAGGGTCGGTCCTGGCCCAGAAGAGCTGCCGCTCGGCCTCTGCACGCACCCTCACGCCGCCTCAGCTGTCCTTGCTCCCCCAGCGACCCCTGCTCTTCTGAGATGGGTCCTGTGCCCAGCTCTGAACTCGATGGCTGGAAATTCTGCCCCGGGCGCTCCTGGCTGGCCGAAGCTCCACGCTCAGGTCTCACCCTGGGGACCTCTCTGGCCGACTGCTTCCCGGAGGGCCCAAGAGGGGATCTCTGCCAGTGCTCAGGGTCCCAGAACCTGGGAGGGTTCCACACTGTCAGCTGCTCAGGCCCCACAGGGGAGCACTGGCCACGCGGCTCCCTGGGGGAGGAAGGGGAGGGGCGGGGACTCAAGCGAGGTGCTGACCGGGGCACTGCGCCCGGCCTGGGGAGGGTGCGGGGGCCAGGCTGGGGTGGTGGCAGTGCGCATGGAGAGCCGTGGGCTTCTGAGGGCAAGGCTGTGAATAAGATGGTAAAAACAGATGTCTAAGGACAGGAAATCGCATGAAACAGTAAAGCAGATAATATCAGATTTAAAGGAGGAGACAATGGGAGGAGCTGGGAATAGGGGGAAAGAGTGGTGGCCAAACCGGGAGAGGCGGGCACACGGGAAGGGAGTGGGGAATAGGCCTTGCAAGTGGGTGTCTGTTCCAGTCATCAGACGGGGCCTGCAGGGCCCCGGGGACAGGGCCAGCCGGTGAGCCCTTTCTGGTTGCATCGATCTGGTGGGGGGCTGAGTTGGGGCCCGGCTGCTGGCCTTTCTCTCCAAACAGGAGCCCCAGTCTGCAGAGAGGCGGCTGGATCCTGGGAGGCTCAGCTGAAGCCACTTTGTTCTCTGAATATGCGAGTGGGACCCGCTTGGACTGGGCTGCGGGGCCCTCTACCCAGGAGGCGGCTGGCGGCCTCCAGCTCTTGTGCCTTCTGGGTCGCTGCGGACCTTCCCCAGGGAGCAGCCACAGGGTTGGGAAGAGCTGCCTGTTCACACACTCCCCGAGGGGAGGGGCCGCCACCGGCCTGAGCCACCTGCTCAGTGCAGCAGCGGTCCACCCAGCCCAGGACCAGCTCAGTGGGTGCCGCCGGGTGTGAGCAGCACACTGCTGTCCCATCCGCAGGGCTCAGAGGGCACAACATTGTCCCCTGCTGGCTGTCTCCGCCCCCGGCCCCTCCTGGGACTTAAGCACAGCTGTCTTCCCAGAATGGAGCTACCGTGGGAGCGCCAAAGGGCACCAGAGGTGGTGAGGGGAGCGAGGGTGCGGCCTGGCGAGGGCTGGGAGGGGGTGGCAGTGGGGCTCTCAGGGCAGCGGGGCACCCGAGTGAGTGGGACGCAGGTGACTCAGGTGCCCAGTGGACACCCAGTCCTCAAGCTGTGCCCCTGATTCCTGGGCTCGGAAGCAGCATGCCTGCACATAGGGCACGAGGGCTGGGCAGCAGGGGTGGAGCGGCCGCACTGATAAAGCAGCAGTGTGATACAGCGCTTGTCTTCCCCGCAGCCAGGAGCAGGAGGCCCAGCTGACAGCTTGGATGGCTCCGAGGTGTAACACAGGAAGTGGTGCCTTCCCGGGCTGAGGAGGGTAAAGGAAACCAACACTCTGATGTTCCCCAGAGATGGGGGGGGGTGACCCTGGAGCCCCAGGCACCCATCTCCCAGGCCTACGACCGGGAAGCCCTCTCACTCAGGTCCACCAGGCAGACCTGTGTGTGGCAACCTGGGGCTACCGTGTGGATGAACGAGAGAAGTGGGGACCCGAGCTTTGAGCAGGGGAGCCCAGTCCAGCTCCATGTGCACTTGAGGGGTGTGGCTGGAACAGGGGACCGCTGCCCTGTGATCTCACTGTGGGGGGAACCTGGAGGCCAGCGGAGGCCCCGTGTGGCCTCTGATGGTGGGGTGCTGCGGCTCATGCCTGAGCCTCCACCTCCCATGGAGAATGGGGTTTGTACCACGGGGCGGAGACCAGCACTGCCAGCTTTGGGGTCAGGCACAGGGGCACCACCGGGGCAAGCTGACCCGGGGTCCAGGGCCACACCTGCTCCCCGGAGGGGGGCCGTGCTCTACAGGAGGGCTCATTCTTCATGCTGGCCCACCATGGCGCCACACAGAGCAGCTTCTGGCCTTTGAAAGCCTCTGGCAACCCACCCCAGCCTTGGTGACTCTACTGACCTTACTGTCACCAGTAGCTTAGCTTCCTCCATAGTGTCCTGGGGTTGGAATCATGCAGGATGCAGCCTTCACAAAGTGGCTTTTTTTCACTCAGTGATAAACATGTCTTAGTAAAACACATTTGAATTTCCTCCGTGTCTTTTCCTGGCTCGCTAACTCATTTTTCATGACCGTCTAGTATCTCATTGTATAAGAGTTCCTGCGGTAGGTTTACCCTCATTCACAATGTAGGAGATACTGCTTGCTTCCCGAAGCTGTGACTGTGACTGCAGAAGTGGGGCGCAGTCCTGCTTCCTGTCACTGCGGGGCCACCTCCATGAAAATCGCTTCCAACCCTGGCCGGACAAGCCAACAGCCCTGGGCCTTCCGGCCACTCCGCTGTGCCCTGGGGCCTTGCACACACCTTTCGCAGTGTGGGATTTTAGACAAAACTGAACTGCCCTCACTTTTCTCCCACTTAGGAACTTAAGCTTAAGAATTGGCAAGGATAAAGCACTTTGCATTTGTAATTAGTCTCCTTCTTGGGATTTCGATGACTGTTATGACTCTCCCTTTCGTTTATAATTCATGGCTGGGAAGGCAGACCTCAGCACACATGCTGCTCTTCAGCAGTGCTAACCCTCGGGGGTGCACTGTGCCACTCCCAACCCAGTATGCTTGGGGTTCCACGATCTGAGGAGGTGCTGAGTGTGAGGGGCGGACACAGCTCAGACACACTGGCCCAAGTTCCTGAGCTGTGCAGAGTCTGGGCAGGTTCCAGTCCAGTTTGAATCGAAGAAAAGCTGAGCCAGCTCTGACTCTGGGCAAGGGCTGGAGACTGTGCCCGGAGTTGAGGTCTCCTTTGGTTCTCACCCCCCTCTGCAGGGACTGTCATTACCCCCCGTCTCCCCGGAGAACGTGTGGCTCAGAAGGGGGAAGCTTTGCCTGTGGTAGGCTGAAGCTGGGGTTCTGCTTTTCTTTTCACTGAGAAGAGAAACATCTTCTTTAGTCCTGATCATTTCCATGACCTGGTGACACAGCTGACTGTAGCCCTTCTGCGACTCGATCATGGGAAGCTTCACAGCACCCAAAGGGCCACTCAAAGCACACAGTGGGACCCTGCCCTGCCATGTCAGGGGTCTGGCCACTGAGGCCAACAGCTTCCAGGCCACAAGTAGCTCACCTGTCAAGGGTCCTTACAAAAGGAACCAGATAGGACAGTGAAATGCTCTCGGGCCCCGGGTCCCGGCCCATTTCCTCACTGGGAACCATCCAGACCTCTTTGGACCTTCGTTGGAGCAGAAGAATCATCCAGCTGAGCCCTCTCTGAATTCCTGACCCATGGAACTGTGAGATCAATCATAGGAGTTGTTAAGCACCTAAGGCTTGGGGGATTTGTTACTCAGCAGTACATAACTAACTGTAACACTGTTTAAGGATGGAGTTGGCTCAGCCCCCGGTGGCCATCCTCGGAGCCTGGTGACTTACACTCCTGAGCAAGACGAGGGGAGAAGCCCACATGTCCTCCATGGAGCCTCAGATGCCAGTGAGCCACAGGTTACCCAGGCAGCTGTTGGATGCTACACAAGTATGGGGGAAAGAAGTCCCGCTCTTCCTGTGCCCAGTCTAGTTAGTCGTTATGGTTTCTGTTAGATGCCCCCAGGAGCCTCATACACTCCTAGGCTTTTGGAAGAGGGCTGGACATGGGGCGGTGGGGCCTGTTAGGGAGAGGTCAGCTGCTGGAGATGAGCCTGGAGGCGGTCTCTTCTTCCCTTGCTCCTCTTCTTCCTCTCTGCTTCTGGTGCTTCCTTCTGCCTGAGGACTTCCAAGACTTTCCGAATGTGGGCGGGAACTTCTGAACCACAAATCAAAACGAATCTCTCAGTCCTTGAATTGTGGGGTCAGGTATTGTGTCTTAGTGACAAAGCGACCAAGATACTGGTTCAGCCTCCAACACAGATCTCAGAGCACAGGAAACGCAGCCCTGTCTCTGATGAGATCTTTCTCACTCAGAGAGCTGGCGGGAAGCGCCCCACTCCTGGGAAGCCCGGGTTCAGCACACAGGCTCTGTCTGCGACTTCCCTTTGCATGTGGAAGGTGCTACTCTGCTCATACTCTAGAAGGGGAGAAGATGGAGATCACGTATCTGCTGCATCTTCTCCAGCCACAGGGGGACGGGGTAGGAAAGGAGTGAGGAGAAGGGAAAAACAAACTGTGCGCGCTCGTGCATGTGCGCATGCGTGTGCGTGCGTAGTTGCGTGCGCGTGCATGTGCGTGCGTGTGGAGGAGGAAGTCAACGCATCTCTGGAGACGGTGTCTGTGTAAGTGTTTTTCCCTGGTGTCTGGAACAGGGCTGCCCTGGGTGAGGAGGGCTGCTCAGGTGAGAGCAAAGGGGAGGGACGTGTCCCGTGGAGGCCGCCAGCCCAGCGTGGGGCTGTGTGAGGAAGAGGAGCGGCGGGGGGGGGGGCGGCGGGGGGGGGGGGGACCGCAAACTGGCTCAGAGAGAATCCGTGAAGGAACCGAGACACTGGGACGCTTCTGCCAGTCTAACTCCCGGCTGGAGCCAGACGAGCGACGTGGGTCCGGGGGGCTGGGGTGACAGCTGCAGCACAGCAGCGGCCTCTGGGCCCTACGCGCCAGGCCCTCCCGCTGCACACGGGGCACGCACACTGTGTGTGGGTTGTCAGGTGAGTGTCACACGGCAGACGGTGGACAGACTTGCCAAACGCTAAGAGGCAACTTGTGCTTTGATGAGGCGTGGCCATCCGTGGGTGACATTTGGGACGGACAGCGGCCCCTGCAAGAGCTGAGGCGCCACCCGGGTCCAGAGCAGGTGAAAGTGGTGCCCCCAGCATGGCACAGTTCTAGGGTGTCACCTTGGCCAAGTCACGGCCCTGGTGGGCACTGAGCAGTAGGGGCATTGGGAGGAAGGTCTTGCTGGGCCGGGGCACACCTGCTTGTGCCCAAAGGGAGGGGACAGTGCAGGGGTGGGTTCCAGGAGGGCCTGTCCATGCTGGAGTGGACACACTAGTGTCCCACGATGCTCTGTCTCCAATCATGTTGCTCAGCCATGTGTGCATGGGGCCGTCCGCCTGCAGGCTGCTAGCTGTCCTCCTCGGCCCAGGCTGTGCCTGCTTGTCACTGCAGAGTGCATTACAGCCCCGCAGCAGCGGAGCTGAGGGAGAGAGCAACACAGAGAGAGACAGAGGCCTTAATACGTCTTGGGGCCACTGCGGCCGGCCTGCAGAGGGTGGGAATTGGTGGACGTGCACTCTCAGATCTTGGATGACCTGGTGTACGAAGCACGCCATTTAAACAAATAGGGAAGCCATCTTCTGTGTGTGCTTACAAGGTTCTGAGAGTCCTCACAGCATGGAACCCCAGGTGCCCAATGAGTAGTGCAAAATATGCCCTTTGTTGGCTTTTCCACCTCACTTGAAGTCATCTTCGTATTTTTAGTGGACAGAAGTCTATTTATTTTGAGATAAGAACACTCAGCACAAGATCTGCCCTCTTAGAAACTTCCGTGTGCAGTGCAGTATCGTTAGATGCAGGCAATGTGTCCCAGATCCCTGGAACGCATTCCTCTTGGAAACAGCAGCTCCGGGTCCCCCCATGCTCTACCGTGGAGGCCACCAGTCTACTTTCTGCCCCACGCATTTGACCCCCGTTGGCCCTCATATGAAAGAGGCATACAACGTTTGTCTTGTGACCAGCTCGTTTCACTCAGCACAGCCCTCCCCAGGTTGGCCCCTGGTGTTCCATGCAGAGCATCTCCTCCTTTGCAAAGGTCTAGCAATATTTCTTCATCTTTATACACACACTGTCTTGTCCATTCTACCAGTGATGGATACTTGGGTTGTTTCTACACTTTGGCAGCTGAAGTAAAGCTGCAGTGGACGTTGGGCAGTAGACCGTGCTCCTCAGGGCCACAGAGGACATTCTCCAGGGAAGGCCACATCTTCAGCCACAAAGCCAAGTCTGCACCTTAAGAGCACCGAGATCATACCAAGTACCTTTCTCAACTATGATGGAATGAATCTAGAAAGTGATATTGGAAGGAATACTGGAAAATGCGCAGGAGACAACATCTTGGGACAACTAAAAGGTCAAAGGAGAAATCATAAAAGAATTAGAAAATACCTTGAGACAAATGAAGATGAGAACACAAGGCACTCAAGTTGATAGAATGCTGCATAAGCCATATCTAAGGGAAGTTTATAGCAATAGAGCCCACACTAGAAAGATCTCAGAGAAACAGCTTAAATTCAGACTTCAAGGCACTAGAGAAGGAAGCTAACCTAAGTCCAAAGTTAGCAGAAGGAAGATGCTAAGAGTACTGCGTCTCGGCAGAGGGTGACAGAAAGCTTCTATCCTGTTTAACAAAATCAGTTTCTAGTCTTTGCATGAAGACCATCAACTGAAATTGGGCTTCCCCTCTGAGGAAGCCTGCCTAGGCTTCCCACTGCAATCAGAGCCCCATGCATTTTCCGGGTCTACTTGCTTTGCTGAGGTCCGGTAGTCAAAACGCATGCCACCCCCATTAGGACACAGGACAGCACAGCCCTGTGCAGGGCACACGTTTACACAGCCTTTTACATAATTGTGTGTATTCATTTACATGGGTTTTCCTGTTAGTTTTGAAATGCTGCTAACTCTGGTGTATAAAATAAAGTGAACAGTTCAACCCAAGTCTAGTGTGTTCACGTGTATTATTCAAGGCCACTGGGACAGAGGAGCCCAGCTGGGCAAAGGTTCACTTGTGTCTCTGTTCTCTGGATCCAGGTCAGGGGTTGGGGAGGGAACAGGGACGAAGGCAGCTGCAGGAGCCTCTGTGCTTCTGTGGCAGGAAAGGCCAGGGCAGTGGGGAGGGCAGGGGCTGAAATGCTGGGCAGAAGGTGACACACAGGTGTGAAGGGAAGACCACAGAGAAACCAGAAAATGCATCTCCCTGCTCATTTGAAATGGCACTCTGCCTTTATACAATCAGGCCTCTTTGCACTTAGATAACTGGAGAGATTGGTTTTACAAAGGATAGCACCTGGAGGAATCCAAAAACTCCTACTAATTTAAAATCAGACACTCGCAGCTGTATGAAAAGCACAATAATTGTCAGAAAGGTTGGCAGGACTCGGCTACAAATCTTGGAATTTGAGTTCGAAGATGCATCATTGACTTTTTTTTTTTAAATTGGGAGACAGTGAGTCCCAACTCTCTGGGTTTTTTCTTTTAAATAACATCTGTTGGCTAAAGTAATGAAAAAGCCAAGATACATATTAGCTTCAGGAATGCAGAGACCTAGGTGCTCAGTGGGTTTGTTTTGACCTGCGGGTCTTGTGTATATGCTCACGTGGGCTCTGTTCCGAATGGGCCTTTTGTCACCAGAAGGTCACCAGGTTTCTCCACCACCTGCTCAGCAAATCCTGCTGCCACAGAGCTCACAACCTGGAACAGGAGGGCTGAGTTCATTCAACTGCTTTAGGAAAAGTCCTGCAAAGAAGCCTCATTGAATCAGCGTGGTCAGTGTGGGCTTCCTTGAGGCGGTCACCGCACTGGCACAGCCCGGCAAGGATCGGAAGGTCTGAACCGTGTGACCTCAGCCCATGGAGTTCTCAGGAAGAAAGCAGAACCTTCGGAACTGAGGTCTGGTAGTGGGGCAAGGAGGCAGTGCTGGGAGCCTGGGAGAGCCATGCTGAGCCAGCCTTCCTCGTGGTCAGGCCTTCAGTTGAACGTGACACTGTGTCTGCCTAGTGTCTGCGTCTGTGGGACACATTTCAGGAGAGCATGGGGATATATTCCTGCAAGTTCATGCCACCTTCCTTTGGAGGAAGCCTTCAAAGAAAAGGGTTTGCTCCTCATGTGGACACTGAGTGGGTGGCCAGAGTGCCCCTTCCTGGGGCCCCCAGCCTGCCTATTCCTCAGCCAGGCCTGCTGCGCTGGCCAGGGCCGCCCCACCCGCATCCTCACCTTGTGCAGAGTGAAGCGCTTTCTGCTTGGGTCACTGAGCAGAAGCTGCAGGAGCCGACACACAGCGAGGCGACTCCTAAATCAATACAGGGCCAGCGCGGTGGCATTTCACCTTCACAGGGTGCAGCTCAAACAGAGCCAGGCTTGAGCAGTAAAATTGAAACTAAATGGAATTTCAGGGGTGACAGCGGAGGGGGTTGGAGTGGCGAGGTTGCCTTTGTAGCATAAATTCATATGCATTATAAAAAATATCGCCCGGATCTAAAGAACTTGGCGGGATTCCAGGAGACGCGCAGACACCGGAGTCGTGTTTACCCAGCATGCTTCAGTAAACTTTCAATCTATTTACAGGTATGCATGACAAACTGCCTTGAATGTATGAGTTATTGGTTCTGCTATAAATGAAATTAATAATATGAGGTGGAGGAGCCGTCGTAATCACTCGCCGCTGGAGCCAGTCACGCCAGGACGGAGACCAGCTCTTAAGTGTGGGGGTTCTCGCCAGCCGCCTCGCACAGCCAGCTGACCCGGCGCCCTCTCGGGTTATCCAAACGGGAAGAAAAGGCAAGTGTCGTGAACGTGATTAGTGAGTAAATGAAGCCGGGAGGCAGGGGAGGCCTTGAAACAACAGTCCTCCCGCGGTAAAAGTGTTGTAGAAGATTCGCAGTGCCCAGCCTTCTGGCCAAGGTCACCTGTCCCAGGCAAGGCCGTAGCCAGTGGTTGCAGACCAGGGGATGCAGGGGTGAGACGGCGGAGGCGAGGCCCCCTGGGGTGCGGTGACAGTCGGAGGCCACGTGAACGTGAGCGGCGGTCACCTCGGCGATCCCGCCGGGCAGCTTCCTCCAGAGCAACCAGGGAGCTTCATGAGATCTGGGGGCCCCTGGTCTTGCTCACTTTTGGAACCTGTGTCCAGGCAGTGCGGTGCTGGGCACGTTCTGTGACCCTGTGAGCGTCCTCTAGCTGGTTGTACAGTGCGTGAGGGGACTTGGAAAATAGCTCTCCACGACCCGGGGCAGTAGACCTTGCGACAGTCATGACGGCTGGCGTTGGAGAAGGCTCCTGACTGTCAGGCAGATGGCGGTTCTTACCTCAGCGCCCCCCTTTACTGGCCAGGTGCAGAGGTGGGCCGGAAGAGCTGCGTGAAACTCACAAGTGCAGTTGCTATCGGTGATGTTCGTTTCCTTGAAGTATGCGTGAACACACACATACACAAAGCCGTGTTTTCCGCGGGCATTTTTTCCCTCATTCATCAAAATTTGAAACTTGAATAATTCACCCCAAACTCATATCCAATAATGTGAAACCTCACTGTGATTGACGGGGGTGGAGAGTAAGTAACAAGCCCACAGCCTTGGATTTCCCATCGCTCCAGGCAAACACAAATTAGGAAGAACAGAAGCCACACAGGAGGGCGAGGCCGCTCTCATTCCGCTCCGTCTCTAGCTGTGCCGGCACCGAGAAGGCTTCACACTTATTTGTCAGGGGCCAGGAAGCTTTATAATTATTGAAATAAAGTGGTCGTTTAAAAGTGGTGTCAGGTCGCTGGCAGCGTAACGATCCCGCGTACTGTGCACTGTCAAACAAGTGAGCTGTTGGTGCTTCCTGGCGGGCCCTTTGTGTGGCAGCTCCTGGAAGGACATTTCCATCAGACCTTTCCGTGGGGGGCACTCAGTTGGGCAGGTCACCTTCTGGGAACACTCGGGCCACGGGCCAGACAGAGCTGAGACCGCAAGTTGATCTGGCCGGCCCAGGTCGGCTGGCGTCGATGAGAGTCGGATCTGGCTTTGGTCTGCCCTGGCCTGGGTTGGGCTGTTGGCCTGAGTCAAGCCTGCTCTGACCCACATTGGCCTGCTGTGTCTTGAGTTGACCTGAGCCACCCTTTCTTGTCTTGGGCTGGCCTAGGCCTGTCTGAGATTTAGCCCAGTGGGGCTGTGTTGATCCAGGTTGGCCTGGATTCCCCTGGACTGAGCTGGTTTGTCCTGGACCGGGCTGGTTTGGCCATGTGTCCACTGGGGCAGCCAGGGTCTGGCCAGATTGTCCTGCGTGGCTGCTGCTGACCTGCTGTGCTCTGAGCTGATCCGTCCACTTAGCCTAGCGCTGGTCCTAAAGGGTGCAGTAGCCCTCATGGGGAGGCTGTCTGGGACCACACACCCTCCCTGGAAGTGTCGAAGCGCCTTTGGGTGGGTGTGGCCGACAGCGGGGGATCCCGCAGGCAGCGGGGAACGGATGGATGGAAACTTTCCTCCGATTTGGATAGGAGAAGACTGGGACCTGGCAGGGCAGGCTGGTGCCTGTGCACAAGGGGCAGTGGCTTTCTCCGGGACTGTGCAGTATCCTCAGTGTCATGTCCAGTGCTGGCCCTGCCAAGACCTGCTGAAAATCCGGAACGTGAGCCTCACGATGCAGGGGCGAGGACAGGCACCCATCCCACGTGGACTGTGCGTCTGTACCGTGGCACTGCCCTGATGAGAGGACAGGGAAGGGGAAGAGCTTGCCTCGGTCCACATGGTGAGAGACCAGACGGGGATGAGTCTGGGACCTGCGGTTGCCATGTGGAGGGCCCTGGTGACAGGCGACTACAGGGTAGGGGGAAGAGATGCCACCCAGAGACGGGAAGGCTGAGGGTGGTGGATTTGAATCACTTTGCTTACTTGCTGTGTGACCTTGAGTGAGTTGGCGTCTCTGAGCTCAGCTTTCCATCCAGTAAGGGAATAATGAGCCTCCCTTGCAAGCAGGAGAACCCAGCGTGTGGAAGCCAGGAGGAAGCTAGGCCCAGAGAACGTCGGCCAGCGTCTGGAGACGTTTCTGCTGACACTGCCCAGGGGGTGACTTCTCCTGCTATCGGGGAGTTGAGGCCAGAGAAGGGTTGTATTTCCGACAGTGTACGTGACACCTCAAAACAGAGACCCATCAGTCCCAAGTGCTAGTGGTGCCATGGCTGGGGAGCTTGTGACGTGCTCACGTGTGGGGTGCAGCTTATCACAAACAGAAGGATGATGAGGATTAGCAAAAAAAGCTGCGGGTGGCCACGGACACAGGCAATTTGAAGGGACACACCCAGCCCTGCATGGCACCGTGGAGGCTGGCGGCCCGGTGGCTGGGCGGGGCTGGCGGCTCAGCCCTAAGCAGTCGTGGTTCTGGAGTCCAAGACCAAAGTTCCAGCTGATTTTCCTGGCGATGCTTTTCTTCCTGGCTCGTCAGCACCTACTTAGGTCCTCCTGTGGCTTCCCGGGGCACTCGTGGGGAGGAGAGCGACCTTCAGTGCCTCTTCTTCCAAGGCCTCTGATCTCATGAGTGGTCCCGCCCTCAGGACCATCTCTTGAAGACGCCCTCTCCCCTGCCCCTCTGTGAGGTCAGGCCTTAGTCTATGGATTCAGGGACTGTTCAGTCCGTGCAACAGGCTGGAGTACCTGGAGGGCCCCACAGATTGGGCACAGCTGGCTCTGGCTGCACGGTCAGCAACGTGCCCGCAGAAATAGCTGAGAGTCTCGGCGTCTGAGTCCTCTGGACCGCAGAATGTGGAGCCACAAGGACCCGGCCCACAGGCTGTCCTGGGGTGGGGGTGTGAGGTCCTTGTGCTCAGCCTCACACCCGGTTCGCAGGAGTACTCAGGGAGGTCTTGCTGTGGCCGTCTGAGGGGCACTATGGCCCTAAGCAGCAGGGGATCCTGTGTGGCGTCGTTTCTGGGGCATTCTCGCCCCCTGCTCTAGGCTCCTGACACTGGTTCATGTGCACCCCTGGCTCACAGGGAGGGCCTGGATGTGGGGCTTCTGGCTCCTGTGGACCCACCTCTCGTGGTTCTGCTCAGCCCAGGGGAGTGGTCATTTGGCCACACTTGTCACTACACTGAGAAGGGGGAGCCGAGCACAGTGGAGCAGTATCGAGACCTGCCTCAGGTTGGGCTTCTGAACAGACAGGCACCGTGAAATTTGCCAATTCAGAAAAACCCTCAAAGGCATATTTTAATGGAAAAAAGAGTTTGAATTCAGTAAAACTCACCTTATTTAGTGTGTGACTCTATGAACTGTTCTGGAGTATATGAGTTGAGTAGCTTTTTTAAAAATTGGGACATTTGGACAGTTTTCATGTTTCACTGATTACAAATAAGGCATTGTAAACACTGTACGTGGGTTTGGTGGGTGCTTCCCTTTCTGCGAGTGACGGGGGTGGGGCTGTGTGTCCCCTGTGGTTCCACAGGGGCTGTGAGGCTGTTTCCCCCAGGTGATCCCGCTTTGCACTCCCAGCAGCTATGGAAAAGACTTCCAGCTGCTCCACTGTCCCAGCATTCCGTACTATCAGTTTTATTTTCATTTCTCATATTATTATTTTATTACTATTTGTCATTTTTCCAGGTTTTACTTTTTAATCAGTACGTGTTTGCTTTACCTGGTGATTATATCCCCAGGAGGAGTTTGTGGCTGTACATAACACATCTCAGTTCTGTTTCCTCCCTTTCCTTCTTGCTTTTCCTTCCATTTTCTGGCCCCCTTCGCATTTGAAAAACATCTATCTCCCTACTTACCTATCTTTTGTTTTGTTCTTATATTTTGGGTTTTTCATATCAAAGAAACCTTATATACTTAAGCTTGTGTGTCTGACTTATTTCACTTAACATTATGGTCTCAAGGTGCGTACATTTTCCTATAAATGACTCAGTTATTTTTTAATGCATTCTAAGAGGTATGAAATGGTATCTCATTGTGGCCTTCAATTGCATTTCCCTAATGATGAGTGATGCTGGACATCTTTCTTTCCATGTAGTGAGTGCCATCTGCAGATTTTTGGTGGGGGGGATCTGTTCAAATGATTTCCTGCCCTCTGGGCACTTGATAAATGACAAGCACACAATTTATAATAGTGACCTGTCATTGACGTGACATGCGGGCAGGTAGGGATGCAGCAGAGGAGACAGGGCTCTGCCAGCAGGCCCTCCATCCCCGTGCAGTGCGTACAGATGAGGGACTGGGTGTGCAAGAGGGCAGCGGCCCTTGATGTCAACACAGAAGACAGAATCGCTGTCAGGTCTGGGCAGCGGGGGCAGCCAGCAGCCCACACGGGAATGAGAAAGGGCTTCTTGGAAAAGGTGATGCGGACATGAGGCTCTGTAGATCTTGGGCAGAACTGAAGCTGCTACACAGGCCTGGGTCAGGGTCTGTGAGGCCCAAGAGCCTAGGAAAGGACATCTGGGTTCAGCTCTTTCTGGTTCCTGCTGATTGGACCTGGCCTAGACATGTGACCTGGAGGGACTCTCATTGGCTAGGAATAGCCAATCATAGCCTTTCTTTGGATAACCTGAAGTTGAGCAAGACAAGTCCCTAGTCAGGGCTTGGTAACCAGGAGGTCTTCTGGCCTGTGGCAGGCATGGGGTGCTCACTCCTCCACGGTGTGCTAAGGAGGAAGCAGAGGGAAACACAGAGCGCTCAGGAGCCTGGCAAGAGAAACAACCACCTTGCTTAAAAGCAACAAAAAAGCTGTAAGCTCAGGAGATGGTTGGCTTAGCTCCATTATTTTTCATAAACACACATCAGAATTTTCCAGAATGTGAAAATACATATTTAACTTTTGTTTCATAAGTTTCCATAGACAAATATGCGTTGCTTTTGATGTGTAAAATGGCAATTTTATAGGGTTGTGTTGAACTCAGTACACATATGTACGCATCCCTTAAATTTTATTTGATTCATAGATACTGACTTGACTGAATTCCAGTATAGCACTAGGTTGCCAGAAGGCTCCAGGAACAAAATGAGATGATGATTTAAAAAATACCCGTTCTTTTCTTCTGGCTCAGCCAAATTTGCCTGGTAGCTCTCCCCTCGGAGCGCCTGTGGCCATCTGCCACTAGGTGGCGCTGTCCGTGGCCAGCATCCCTGGCCACTGGGGTGCGAGGCGCATTTGTGTGCGGGTGGGGCTGTGGTGTGGTGGGGTGACCAGGGCTTGGGCTGTCGTAACCAAATTAGAAGTGACAGATTCCAATCCACCGCACCCTGCTCCCCACCAGGTGAACAAGCAGAAATGAGAGCATGCGGGAACCGCAGGGTCAGGGCTGCTGGCAGCTGTGAGGAGAAAGGAATTGTCTTACAAAAAATGGTGGTGTTGAGATGGTGCGGCAGAAGCACAGGCCTTTAGTTTTTTCTCTGCAAAGTAAGCAGAAAATAGAATAGTTCACATTGTGAACAGCCCAGACACATGGGAATGAAGCATCTTTTTCCTTCTCATTACAGAGCAACTCTGGGCCTTCTAGTGTGCCTGGGCTTTGCAGGGCTCCCTGGACTGGGTACCCCGGATCTCCCTGGACCTTCTGGGTACCTAGCCAGCTCCCAGCAGGAGCTCCGTGCGGTGTGGCCCTCAGGGTCCAGCACAAAGCTTGGCCTCCAGGGTGTGCAGACCTGCTTCCTCGCAGGGAAGGATGAAGGGCCAGAGCGCAGGCAGTAGTGCCCACAGCTCTGTGTGCCCGGGGCAGAAGCCCTGCCTGAAAAGCCAGCTACACACATGACCATGTTTTCCACCTGGCTGCCATGATCAAGAGCCAGTTTTGTATTCCGCCCTTCCCCACCTGTGCCCCGAGCCCCGCAGCGGTCAGGGGCCTCTCGGAGCAGCACGTTGTGCCATCCCGTGCCGACCCGTGGAGCACCACTCTGACTAGCGGGCAGCACATAGGTGGGGCATGGGGTGGGGCGGCCTCCGGCAGGACAACACCGGGGCTGTGAGTGTCTCCCGTGGCTGCTGTAGCAGATGCCCCCACGACACACGTGCGTTGTCTCCCAGGTCTGCGGTCAGTCTGGCATGGGTCTCGCTGGGCCGATGTCTAGTTGGCAGCACAGCTGGCCCCCCCTGCAGGCTCTGGGGGCACCTGTGCCTCCTGCCCGCTCCAGCTCCCGGAGGCGTTGCGTTCCTGGGCTCAGCCCTCCTTCTTCCTCAGGACCGTGTCGGAACTCGGGTTACTTTTGCCACAAGTGCACAGTCTCCTCTGCCATGGGAAGAGCATGTCCGCTCTGACACTGGGGGTTCTGGTCTGCTGACCACGAGAACCCACTTTCCTACTGTTGTGTGGTCTCAGTGTGGCCTGGTTCTGACATCCCAGGGGTGACTTCCTGTCTGTTCTGTCCCTCCCCACCCCCACCTACTGGATTTTGAGTGTTTTCCAATTTCCAGCTATAAAAATAGTGGCCTTCATTTTAAACGTTCCACAAACATAGTCTACGTTTTTCAAACTCCAAATAGATAATACGCGAAGCCCAGCCACCCGTTCAGAATTGCTTGCTCTTCTTCCAGTGTTCTGGCAGGGAGCTAATCCTGCCACATACAGGAATCCAGAGCCACAGCGTGGATGGGATTTCCTGGGGCCAGTCCCCAAAGGGCACCCAGGGGACGCCCAAGTCATTTGTGTGTCTGGCCCAGAGAGGAGGTGGGGCGTGGCAGTCAGCTGGGTGGCTCTGAGCAGGTATGTAGTCAGAATATTAACTGCGTTTAAGGCAGTTCCTGCTTGATCTGATTTAATTTGCTCTGTGTATGTGTGAGACAGACAGTGAGCGTGAAATGGATGCATGCATCTCGAGTGTGTGCTGAGCAGGGCGCAGTGTGAGCTGTGTGGGTGACGGGGGACCAGCCCCGCTCACCGCGACGGGTCTGTCCGAAGGGAATGCGAGAGGGTCTTCTGAGTGTGCGGAGGAGTCCCGGCGGCCAGAGCTCAGAGGCAGGTCTGCAGTCTGCACGGGGGGACTTCGTTCCGAACACACACTCCGGGCAGGGGCTCGGGACGGGAACACAGTCCCGGCGGGCATGTTGGCATGATGCCCTGTCAACCCGGTATCTGTGTCCCTGTCTGCCGTGCTGCCAGAGACAGCAGAGCAAGGAGGCTGGGAGCCCAGCCAGGGGATGAGCGGGCTTGGAAATAGGACCCACAGAGAGGAGCCCACAGAGAAAACACAATCTCCGTGAGCCCCGTGTCTCCTGCAGGCTTGGAGTGAGGGGTGCTCTTGCCCTTGACACACGCACTCACCTGACACACGCACACACATGTGATACGAGAAACTAAGAGATGGGCAGCAGGCCCAGATGGCACACAACACAGACACATGTTGGCAGCTGTAGACTCATCATACAAATACACATGTGGTTATACACAGTAGACCCATGTGCACACACATGCACACGGGCACAGGGGTACATGTGCATATACATGTCTTACGCAGATAGATGCAGGTATGTACAACAGGTGATAGACAAACATGCTGAATGTTAAAACGTATTAAAAGACACACTGGCATTGACCCCTTCAAAGCACCTCCTTGGCAATGGCCTCATTCTTCCTGTTGCTCTTGCCTATCTGAAGCAGCTCCGGAAGTTCTTTCCAGGTGTCTGTCGTTGTGCTGTCATGGACGCCTGGACACCCCGAGCTGACTCACAGTGTTCATCCCTCATGACCCTTGTGACTTTGAGGAAGAGCCAGAAGCCACATGGCGCCGGATCGGCGAATCAGGTGGCAGAGGACACACGGTCATGTTGTGTGAGCCTGATGTCCCCCTGGGCGCCCTTGGCAGCAACATCCAGTGAGTTCTGGCCACACCTCATGGAGACAGGAAAGGACTCAAGAGCTGCCTTGGAAAGTGACAAGAGCGGTGAGAGTGTTTGCAGCGGCGGGATGTTTTTGAGGGGACTGAGGCCAGTGTGTCTTTCGCGGTAATAATCTTTAAACACCCTCTGTGTTCACCGCCTATGAACACCCACCTCACGCCATCTGCAGACTTGTGGAGAGACAGACACGCGCAGATGCCTCCACAGACGCACGTCCTCACTCGCGAATCCTTCCACCTTCCAAAGCTCACGACCCTGAGGGAAGAGCAGGAGCAAAGGCGATTCCTTGGTGCAGCGGAGCCAGTTTGGTTTTCCAGACAAGCCCGCGTAGTGGACACGGGTTCTCTTGCTGGACCCTGCGGGAAGGGACTCCTGGGCTCAGGGATGGGACGGCCCATCCGGGCTGCGCCCACCCGAGAGGTGCTTGCTGCCATCTTCCCATGTCCTGTTGTGTAAAGATGGGTGCTGTGTCCCCAACTCCTGCTGGCTACTGTCCTTGGCATGGGTGAGGCACGCAGTGTCGCTTGGTTTCGCTGGTCGCGGCATGCGGCGAACTCACATCAGGACCACAGCGGGACACGGGCACCTGCTATGGTCGTAGATGCTCCGGGGAAGCTGTAGGGCACACATGCAGGTCCCTGTGCAGAAGGCAGAGCCACGGGGATGGGAAGCTGCGTGCCAGGGGCTGGGCTGGGTGATCGGGGCACTCAGTGGGGTCCTTGTACGTGTTAGTCGTCCTTTTGGTCTAGACAGAGATAAGTCTCACATGTCTCTGATGCTACTAGATCGTGTTATTCAACTGAGCAGCAAAATAAAAGATGACAGGAGGTAGGTGTAGGTCTCCTTCAGATCTGAAGGCAGTCAAGAGATGGAAGTGGGTGGGGGGATGGGCAGATGGACAGGGGCTGAATAAAGGGGTCAGGATGTGCCATGTACAGGAACCAACTGTATGCAAGGAGTGAAAACATCATGTGCTGCAAACATGTACTAATAAAAAATACTCAGAAATGATAGCAGTAGTAAATAGAAAAACATAACAAGGTGGAGGCTTTGCAGTTATAAAACATACTTTGGCAAAAGCATAAGCTGTACCCTCATGGGTTCCAAGAGGTTGTGCACTCTTTTTAATGCAGACCTGATCGGTATTTTGTATCTGTAACACCTCTGAGGTTGTCTAGAGAAGCTAGCTGAGGAGGACATTCTGGGGCGGGCACCCACTCCCTGTCCAGCCCTCCCGGCTCCCTGGGAGACCCTGGCCTATAAAGACGGCACCTGCCTCCTGGCTTCTGGGGGCCGCGTGCCTGTGCTCTGAGTGGCTCAGCATGCTTTCTGGGAGTACTGGCAGTGGGCACGTGTGGACCCCTCAGGGGTGTCTGGTCTCGGGCCCCCATGGCTTCTTGGGGCTTTATGCTTGGGTGGCTCCGTGCCCCTCCTGCCTCCACCCCGCCAAGAACTTCCCAGACCTTCCCAGGCAAGTGGCACCCCACCTAGCTGCGTGCTATAGTTCCCTGGGAAACCTAAGAAGGAACCACACGGGCCCCCAGCCTCACCCAGAGCAGCTCCTACCTGGGTCCTGGGTACCCTGGTCAATGGCCGGTCCTGTTTTCCAGGTGATTCTGAAGTGTAGCCAGGGTCGAGAGCACGGCTCCCTATTCCTTCTTTCCCTCTGTCACTGGAACTGTCTCCCAACTCACAAAGAATTCTAACAGACCCTCCAGCAGTCCAGGAGCACCCCCAGGGATGGGGGACCCCGTGTCCTGCCTGGTGTATTCAGCCTCGGGCTCCTGGCAGCATCAGTTGGTTTTGGCTTCTTCATCCTCCTCGAGAGAGCTGGATATTGACTTCTTCCTGCCAGGATTCCTAGAGAGAGGTTCCTGCCTGTGCAGCAGCCTGACCGCTTCCCGACTGCACCGGGAGTGTACATTTACCCTGTGCCCTTTCACCGGCACAGGACACAGCCATTGCCTTAGCTGCGTAAATATTTAAGAGCCGCCCACACCGTGTGTACAGCTTGTTTGGAAAGTGGATCGATCCACATGACCCACGTGATCCATGAAACAGCTTGGTGGTCAGAGAGTGGGGTGGATGGCACGTTCTCGGGGAACAGCGGAACCCTCCCACTGTGCTCCCTGAAGAGCGTGGCTGATTCCGGCAGTGGTGTAGCCGGGGCAGAGAACTGCACGCTGTCATTTCCCCGGGAAGCCCAATCAGACGGCGTCCTAAATAACACCTGTCAGATGGACAGTTCTTAGTATGAGGATCGGAACGCTGAGACTGGCAAGGAAATCTATAAATCTCGTTTTCCTCGTTTAAAGATGTCATTCAACCTGGATTATGGCCTGGGCTCGCTGACGCCGCTGGAGATATTTGTGACTGTTAAAGGGAAGTTGAAAAATGTGCATCTCCTGCGGTCTTTATCACGCCAAAATGACAGTGGCCAGGAGGCGCTTTCTCCCCGAATCCCGACAGTACGGCCTGAGGCCATGTTACCTCTGCCAGGGAAATTCGGCCGGCAGTGGCCGGGGCCTGCCTTGCGTCAGTGAGACCTGTCCGTGTGTGTGTCCTTAACTACAAGTGCACAGGGCCCTTTGGAACAAGTCGCCTTCCAGGTGAGGTCACGGCAAACACTTGTATCAGTTCTGCACGAGGACTGAAAAGCACCACTGACCGTACCTTGGGCTGCGGGTTCGGGAAGGCGTGCTCTGACGGCGGGCAGACACCCGTGGCGGCGATGGCGCAGATAGATACAAGGCGTCCGGATGAAAGCGTCTCTTTACAAATGACGGAGTGACGGAGGAGCGAGCACGCTTCGCACAGAGGGATTGGGAGGCGCCTCTCTGCAGAGCGGCCCGCTCTAAGTTCGTGATTCCACGCTGCCCTACCCCCAAGCTGCTGGCCGTAGGCGGCACTTAAATTGAAGTGAGAGGGAATTCACTAAACTTTCATGTTCCTTTGTTACATTAGCCAAGACAGTTGGTGGCTCTGTACTGGGCAGAGTAAGTATGGAACGTCTCTAGCATCCCGGAAAATGATATAGAGCAGTTAGAGACCCTTCAAATCACGCCCTCTCTCTTGTGGCACAGAATGAAATGGACAGTTGCCAGCGCAGGGCACCGTCTCTCAATTCTGGTGCACACTGGGGTGTGTGCACCTGTGGGACTGGCAGCCTCTCCTCCATGGACCAACACGGACGTCGGCTTGGGTGCCAAGCAGAAGGCCACATTCAGTTTGCTTATTGCAGTGGGCTTGCTAGCCGGGAGCCCTCCCCATGCTGCACGGCCACTGACCCTTCAGAACTGTAAACCTTGCTAAAGAGTAGGACGACCTTGTGTTTATTTTTCTCCCATAGACTGATTTTTAATGTAAATTTAAGTCCTTTTTAATAAGACTCCCCTAACAGGGACTGGGCAAAAAGCAACCCAAAAGTGGAAAGCAGATGTTTCCTACATAGAAGATTGATCTTTCAATCACCCCTAAGATCAGTGGAACCCCAAACTTTGCCATGGCAGCCACAGCTCAGCTAGGTTCAAATCCTGCCTTGGAAGGTTCTTACCCGGCAGTGCCATGAACTTTCTCCAGCTGTCTAAGTTTCCATCTTCTCAGCTCCAAATAAAATTCCTCGAAAGACTGGGGAGGAAAGAGGTGTTCTGAGAGAAGGGTTTGTGGGTGTTCAGGAGCCCTGGGCACCAGTCCTGCCCCATCGTGCCAGGCTCTGATGGATGCCAGCTTGTTTCTGTTGACCTCTCTGTTTCAGAGCTCTCCTTCCCTGCCAACTCCTCTCCTGTGTTCCTAAACCTCTCCTCTGATAGGGAGACAAGTGCAGGGAAGGGGCCACTGCTCTGCCCAGGCTGGGGGAGGAGCGGGCTCAGGGAGGGTCCGCTGGGCGAGGCTGGGAGGTGGTGAAGTTGTCCCACCTCCTGATGCATCACTGCAAACTTGATGGCTAAAAGCGCGCATTTCCCTTCTGGAAGTTTGACATCTCACTGGGCCGTGCTCCCTCCCGAGGCTGCAGTTGAAGATCTGCTCTCCAGTGTCTAGAAGCGCCTGCCTTCCTGGGCTCCTGGCTCCTTCCCATCTTTACGGTCCACAGTGGCGGGTAGGACCCAGGCCCGGCACCCGTGGCCATGTCTTTCTCTGTGGCGCTTCTGCGTCCTTTCTCCCGCGTTCTGGACCTGTGAGTCCACTGGACCCGTGAGACGGCATCACTGCCCGGGTATAAGGTCGGCTGATGAGCAGCGAGGTCCTCCTTGCTGTGTAACCTAATTGTTACGGCTGTGGGTACATGTCCCCCAAAGCCTGGTGAAGTTGTAGGTGGGGCTTTCTCAGAGGTGGCTGGAGCTGGACTGTGATCGAGTCATGGTGCAATGCCAGGATGAAGGGGGGTGATCACAAAGTCAGTGCACTGATTGTTTGGCACTGCCCTGGTCCCAGTAGCCTGGAGAGACTATAAAAGGGGCAGCAAAAAGCTGCTAAACTCTCTTGCTTTGCTTCCTTCTGCTCTGCCATGGCTGTTTCTCCTCTGTGATGCCCCTCTGCCAGCTCACCCTACCTGGAGGCAGCTGACTGGCCTGAGACCTCTGTGAGCTAGCTAGCCCCTCCTCCTTTTACTTGGGTGCTGGGTGTTTTGTCTTAGCAATGAGAAGAGTAGCAAAGACACTGGCATCCTTGTGGGCTGCTGCATTAGCATGTGGAGATCTTCGATCTTACCTGAGAATGTGCCGATCTTACCTGAGAATAAAGTAAAAGCTGGGCCAGGATCTCCACGTTTCACTTTACAGTATCGCATCTTCACCGCGTGGGAGGGGCAGCAGTCCGTTTTGCTTTTTTTTATGCCTTGCTGCCGTCAGGAAGGAAGGCTGACCGGGAAACCTCCAGAGTCACCCTTGTCGGCTGTCTTTGCCCTGCTCCCCAAAACCACAGCAAGACGGTGTCTGTCTGGGAATTCGGCTCTGTCAGTCACACCCAGGAAGAGCATAGTTGAATGTTTCTGAGCTTAACGTCCAGTTAGCACTTCGAGTTTACTCTCTCCTGAAGTGTTTTCAGACCTGTGCCCTTTCCTCATTGGGCTCCTTTGGTGGCATTACATTATGTGCTACCTCGTTTGTTAATTAGTTCCTCAGCCCAGAATCTTCTGTAACAATTACATCATGGTTGATGACAAATAGCATTTGTCTGATGATACTAGTTTTCCAGTATGACAGTTAAGGAGATTATTTAATGAGGCTGAAGTCAATGTTACTTAACATTGCATTACTTAACATAACATTATAGTATTATTTAATAAAACAAAGTTTAAAATGATGCGAGGGAATTAGGTGCATAGCTCTCATTATTGTTAATGGTTGTTGCATACCTAATTCCCTGCTCAGTGCATGAAAATCTCAGCTTCAGCTCCTCCTCCTATGGAAATGAGCTCTCAAGCATCTGCACAGATCATACCGGCCACAGGTATAAATAACCGCAGTGATGTTTCTTTGTGTACGCAGAAATTAGCCTTGACCCCAGTAGAGGTAATGTCTGCATATAGATTCAGTTTGACAATTAGTGGCGTGTAAGGTCATTACCAAGGAAATGAGGTAAACATCTAATTAGTTTTATTGACTTTCACACCCAGAACATAAATCTTGGGAATAGGTAGGACTCATCCCCCGCGGGGGTCTCGGCACAGCGTTCATGCTTTTTCGAATGTGGTTTATGTGTCTGAGGGGAGCTAGAGAACGTGAGACCCATGGGGGCTGCTGCGAGGTGGCGTGCGCCCTGCTCAGACACGCCCTCACGTGAGGTCCTTCCGTCCAGCTGCAGAGGTGTGTGCTGTGCCTGTGGGTGGGCAGCACTCGTGCCCCCCGAGAGTGGCGCCTGGGGAGTCAGACCCTGGGGAGAGGTAAGACTACACCAGGGGCCGGTGTACACTTGCCGTGTGGCTGTGGCTCAGTCCTCTAAGACTGACATTTAAATGTGGAGGTGGCTGCTTCAGACCCTTCTGTGAGGCGGGGCCAGAGATCTAACGAAAATGCATTTGACTGCATATAATGAGAGGTCCTAAGCCCATTGGCTTCAGGCACGGCTGGGCCCAGGTGCCCAAACTACCTTCTCAGGTGGTCTCCTTTCTTGCTGCGTTCTCCTTTTCTTTCTCAGGGCTTGGGTTTCAGACAGGCTTTCCTCCTGGGGGGTGGCTAGGTGGCCATCGGGACTCAAAACGGAGATGCAGCAGCCATCTGTGGACGGTGTGCTGTTTCTGTGTCTCCTTGGTCCTCTTAGGTTTGCAGTGAGCCACGGAGGTGGAAGCTGCCCCCCACCCCGGACAGGCGACCTGGTGCTGGGAGGGGCTTTGGAGAATGACAGCTGGTGCCGGGCAGCTATAGCAGGGAGCGGGCAACGCTCACTTCTGTGGGAAGGGCACCAATCTTGCCAGAGCTGCGCAGGTGGCAGGCTGAGGTCCGGAGCCAGTGTCTGATACAAGGCCACCCTCTCCCCTTGTGATTTGTGTAAGTGCCTCCCTTTCAGCGGCGCTCATCTGCTGTTCCCTGTCACCAGGCTGTTACAATATGACGTTGTTCAAGATGGTGCTTTGTTGTCACCCAGTGTGACGTAGGCAAAGTGTGTTGTGCTCTCGAGTTGTGTGGCAGACAGAAAGCATTAGATTGCATTGGACATCCAGGTAAACCATGGATTTTTAGTGCAAGTTCCATGTAGTATTTGGGACAGACTTGTATGGGGAAAGTTGTTTGTTACATGAGATGTACATATCCCAAGGAGCTGTTTACCCGGCATCCAGATTTCCCTGGGTGCCCATTTCTCTGCTTGCTACGCCTGGCAGCGTCACAGATGGTCACAGGAGGCCAGTGGCCACTCTCGGCCACGGTGCACGTCTGTCCTCTTCTGTCTGCAAGTGTGGGGGAGGGCGGTGCCCTCCACCTGGTCAGCACAGTCCAGGGAGCCCACAGGGCAGCTAGCAAGAGCTCTGGTGTGGAGCGGGGGGGCTGGGGTGGGAGACGGCCCCTCCGCGTGAGGCATTTCCAGCAGAAAGGTCAAGAGGGTGTGAGTTAAACATATCTGATCACAGAGGGAATGAGGGGGGGAGAAGGATTTGCTTTCCAAGTCCCAACTCCCAGGTTAGGGAAGCATTTTTTGTGCAATATAGGGAAATTCATCTTAGGCTAAATAAAGGAAGTGTGATTTCACACACCTGGAATTGGGTGTATTGATGTAATTAAAGGGCCCGAGTCCATGAGTGTGTGCAGAGTTCCAGCTCACTGGTGTGCTCTCACCAGCATCCGCACGGTGCAGGCCCCATGTGGCTGCGTGGGGAAGGAGCGGGCTGGAGGCCAGTCGGGGAGGCCCGACACAAGGGAGGAAGGCGGATGTGAGTCATCATCAGAGATGAAGCAGTTGCAATGACGTTGCTCGGCTGACTGTGACCATGTCTGACTGCTAGCTGCACCTGTGGCTGGACCGCACCTGTACCTACACCTGACCTATACCTGCGTTTTGCACTCGCAGCCATGCTGGCACCTGGATCAGCAGTGGCTGTGTGTAGACAGCGTGTGTGTGTCTCCGGATGCTCCCTCCCCATGGGCACATCTGGTGACACACTGGCCCCACGCAGGGTGGGCCGGTGTGCAGACTCTCCTTTTCTGCTGAGATGATGTTTACATTGTGACCGAAGCAGGGATAAGGTCTTCGCTGGAGGAATGGGAGGAAGCCGCGTGGTGAGGAAAGGACGAGTCCAGAAGCCATGCTCCCACCTGCCGAGGGACACGTGGGCACTCGGAGGCAGCTGGCAGCCACTCCCTGGGGTGATGGGTGGAGCAAACTGAAGCTCCCGTGTCAGGCAGAAGGGTCCCGGGCGAGGCATGCGGGACCTGGTCAGGGCATCATCAGCTCTGCCTTGTGCCCATCAGCCCAGCACACGGCCTCCACCAGGCCCAGGAAGGCTGCAGGAGCAGCAGCCGGATCCGGAAGAAGGGAAACAGGCCTACAGGAGCTCAGGTGAGGTTCTCAGCCTCCCTCAGAGTGCAGTGTGATGTTCTGCTTGTTTCTCCTTGGAGAGAAGATGGGCACCGCCAGACGCCCCCAGGGCTGAAACGGAGAGCGATCGAAGGAGCCAGGTGCACATTTAACCTCAGCTGATTCTGAGGACTTCACAGAAGGCCGGCAGAAGGAGAGCTGAGGGCTGGTTTCCATGGAGGAAAAAGGGAGGGAGGAGGTGGATGAGAGGAGCGGATGTTTCTGGGGCAGACTTTGGTGACTGCATAAACACATTCGGACATACTTAGTGGAAGAGAAGGAAGCTGGTGCGTTCAAGGCAGGGCAGTGCCTGTAACTGGAAGTGAAAGGAGTGAGCCCCAAATTCCTGCAGGGCTCAGAGGGGACCTGGAGTGAGGAGCCTCAAAATTTGGGGTGACTGGAGTCACCCAGGGAGTGAGGGGCCAGCAGAAGATTGTGGTGGTACGGGGTAGAAGTGGGTTTGTGCGAGCCCAGGCGCCTGAGTAAGGGCAGAGAGATTGGCAGCTGCTGGGGCAAGAGGCTGGCTGCCACCAGCATTCCCCGCTGGGGAGAGTCAGGGCTCCGCGGCATGGTGGGCACAGGAAGTACCCAGGAGAAGGGAATCTTCCTTCTGCGAAAATAAGGATGTGTCCAAAATGGCAAGAGAACAAACAACAGGGTACCAGAACCAGTTTGATGGGGCCTCACCGCCCAGGGCTTTGGGCAATTTTAGTGTTAGGAGAAAAATGACAGGAGGAATGATACCACATCCGATAAGTGGGGAAGCTCTCGAGTCTATAATCAGGTAAACAAACATGTGTAATGGTTAGGGGAGAATAGCATTTGGTAAATGTAGGTGAATAAATCACCACTACACAGTCCCTGTGGCTGCTTCTGAGACACAGAAGGCTCTGTGAATGACGACAGAGTCCCCAGATGAAAGCTGTTGCTAGAGAGGACATCACCATGTCCAGCACCACGGGTCGCTTGCTACCTACTGAGTGCAAAGGGCGACTTAATAGGAGAGACACCTGTCAGCACCACCTGAAGCAAATGATCGAACCCAACGCATGACCAAAGTGACACAGTGACTTCGAGTGCCTGGTGCAGGAGGTTTTCCTCTGTGGTGTGTGAGCAGGAACGTGGATCCCAGGTCAGATCATGAGGGTGCCATCAGATAAGGACATTCGAGGGGCAGTCTGTGGTACAGTCAGCCTGGATTCATCAAAGGATCAATGCCACAAAAGACAAAAAAAAAAAAAAAAAAAAAAAAAAAAAAAAAAAAAAAAAAAAAAAAAAAAAAAAAAAAAAAAGAAAAAAAACTGAAGTCCAGGAACCTGCTTCAAATTAGAGGGCATTAAGGGAATCTCATAATGAAAGGCAACTTCTGATCCTTAATGACTCCTGGATTTCTTCCTGAATTAAAAATTGAAACAGTTGTAAAAGGAATTATTGGGACCCCTGGAAAAATCTGAACATGGACAGTATTTTAGCTAACAAGTTTATATCATTGTATTAATATAGAACATAAATGTATAATTTTTTTTTTGAGACAGGGTCTTGTTTTGTAGTTCAGGCTGGCCCTGAGCCCAGGCAAACCTCAAACTCAGCAATCCTCCTGCCTCCTGAGTGGGATTACAGGCATGAGCCACCACGCCTGGCACTGTGGTATGTGCTGTTGATTGCTGGTGGGCATGAGTCACCATGCCCAGCATTGTGTGTGGTTACTGGGATCGAACTCAGGACCTTGAGCTTGTGAGGTCGATGCTGGAACCACTGAGCTAAGTCTCCGGCCCATAAATGTATAATTTTGATACAGTGTTGCTATCATGTGGAGACTGTGTTTAGGATACACATGTTGATGCATTTAATAATGACATGGCCTGATAGCTGCATAACTTAGTGACTTATAATTCAACTCAGCGTATGACGTGTGTGTGTTTGTGTGTGTGTGTGTGTGTGTGTGTGTGCTCACTGTACAAGGCTTGAAACTAGCATGTGGACCTAAAACCTTTCAAAGTAAGTTGAGAAAACAGGGAGCAGTGTGACACTTTCAAATACTGCCTGTGTGTCGGTCCTGGACATCTGGCACACATGTAGGTGAGGGTATGGAGACGAAACCATGCGGCTGTTTTAAATGAATCCTTCAGATTGGAGAGCATGGATTCATAAATATGCACACTGAAGACGTTTTGTCTCAAAAATAAATAAAACGGTCTAGAAACAACTTGACCATACATCAATGATTAAAAAAGTGGAATTTTAATGCAGCTATTGGAAAGAATGTCCTCTGGCAGAATGATGAGCTCGATATGACAGGCTCCTGCACTGAAGACAACCCAGATGCTAATTAAAAAGACAAACACAGCACTTCAAAATGCATGTAAGAAAGAAAGTCATATACGGAGGCCAGGAACTAATCCTTCTGGGAATCCAGCGCTATGACCTGGCGAAGAAGCAGATTCTCCCATGGGGACACTGGATGGCCAAGGACCTTCTGCTTTGGTGCTAAGGTCTTCACAAGGCAGGAACAGGGAGGGAAGGCTCCTCTGTGGACCTGCTGGGGTGGCACAGGAGATAAATCTGTCCTTCAGAGGAGAGCACAGCAACTATCTACTCAAAACTACAGGAAGACTTGAGCGGCAGAACCTACCCTGGGAATTGGTAGGCTCAGAATCCAGCTTCATGGGATAAGCTTATATTATAACCTGGACTAAACAAGCCCACAGTGAGAGTTTAGTTTGCAGTGGTCTTTGTTGGTGATGATCTGGGAAACTTGGAGAAGCAAAAGGGAACCATCGCACCCTCAATACAGATGGCATGGAGTTCCCCGGTGAAGTTCCAGAAAAATACATGCTCATCCAAAAATTATGAATTCACAGTGAAATACAGCACCATGACCAGGAACTAACAAAAACAACAGATGGCATAATAACTACATAAAATATTGGATATTAACATTATCAGGTACAAAGTATAAAACAAATATATTTAATTTGTTTGCAGAAGTACATTAAAGGATTGAATAGATAAAGACAAGGCAAGAATGTGCAAACTAACCAAGCTGCTGAGGAAAAAAAAAAAAAGAAACTAATTTCTAATCCTAAACACAAATACCTATACAATTAACAACAAAATCTCAAAGAGAAAGATTGGGGTTAAAACTCAGTGGAGACGTTTAAGAGCATGTGAAGCAGAGGTAAAAGGAAAGTTAGTTTACTGAGATACATACCTGGAAACATCTACAGTGCACTCCAGAGAGACAAGATAATTAAATATATGCCAGGACAGAAGGTAGGAACTGAGAAAAGCCAGTGTGCATCGGCTTAGTGTGCAGAAGAGGAAAACAAAGGAAAAGACAGGAACAGTGCTGGAAGATGCCACGGCTAGAGTTTTCCAGAGTAGTTGAAAGCACCAATTCACAGATCCAGGAACTGTAAGAAAGAGCAGAATGCATTCACGCATTTCAGCAGAGCTGCAGAGCACGGGAGACCTCCCCCAGCACCGGAGAGAAAGACACATTGCTTACATTTTTAAGACAATTGGAAAATTCGGAGCTCATCAAGTAGCAAATGTACATCATTTCTCTCTATGATTTCTTACAAAAGAGATGTCTTACAAAAGAGAACTGTGTCGCCTTAACTTCTTTAATTTCCATTGAATTGGTTGTCTCGTTGGGTGTGAGGCAGGACTTCTTTTTAAACAATTTTTAATTCTTTGGTATATGTTTGTAGTAGAGAATGTTTACATTCCTTGTGGGGAGTTGGTACGAGTACATCATACCTTTTAATTCCTTTTTTAAAATCCCTGTTCTCTCCCCTCCCTCCCTCACCTCCATCTTTCAATCTTCCCGCTTGCTACCAACTCCCTATTTTAACGTTTTGATCTTTATTTATATCTGTGTTTCTCATATAAGAGAACATCTATTTAAGCATGCATGTCTGATCTGTTTCACTTAACTGTGGACTCTGTTGTGAAAAGTGCTGGAAATATTATCAGAAGAAACCAAAGACTGTCCTCAGAGTGGAGGAGATATTAGTAACACATATACTCCCCAACTGCATAACCCGCTCCTCTACCCCATATTCCAGTAAAATGAAAGAAATAAAGAAGGTGGGCACCACAGCATGGAAAGACATCATGGAAGGCAATTCTGAATGGTCTGTGCATGCTCAAAAGGCACCGGCAAATACAAATTAAAAGCAAAGGAAAGACCTCCCAGAACAGACTCCAAGCCACGCAAAGTGCCATGTACTGCTGTGGGTCTGAGGTATGGTGAGGACGGAGGGCAGCGGGAGCCCTGCAGAGGTAGAAAGCATGGGGGGCTTAGAGGAGTGGGGTGTCCTGGGTGACCTCAGACACCTGCCACGCCTGCGCCCGGATGCCCTCCTGGCACGGCAGGAGGCTGGGAGGGTCCTGCCCACAGCAGCGGTGTGTGATAAACTGAGCCCACCGGGAGCGGAGCGGAGGAGGTGCTCACGTGCACTCGCTGGGAGGAATATTACACAGCATCGACATAACAGATTTACAGCCTCAGGCGGCCAGACAGAGCCCGGAACATAACTCGGAGAGAAAAATATGCTCCAGAAAGATGAATGTGCTATCATTCAATGTAGGGAACACTCAGAATGTGCAAAGCTAAGCAAAACATGGAAAAGTTGAGCCTCCATTAGTTTTGGATGGAGGTGTGGGTGTCTGAGAATGTGTGTGTGTGTGTGTGTGTGTAACCATAAGGAAATGCAAGGGAAGGAGAAGAACAGGTTAGTGGTTATGTCTGGGGAGGGGGGAAGGGAAGGGGCGGAGTGCAGGGGTTTGGAAAGGGAGTGGCAGAGAGTGTCCCGGTGTCTTCGGAGATGTGAGCAAGTTTTCTTGCACTATTGCTGGGCCAGTGGTTCCCCATGCGTCACACTTAACATTGCACGTGCTCTTCTGTGTGGCCCTGTAGGCTCTTCCCCAAATCTCTTCTCTACCCAGAATTTCCTTTTAAAAAATGAAAACCTGCTATTGTCCAAATGTTGTCTGGAAGGTTCTCACCAAAATGCAAATCTTCGTAGGTCACGCAGGGATGACCGACTGTGCATAGCAGCCTGACTGGGCCCCAGGTGCCCAAGTGGTCACTCCTCAGGTATTTCTGGGGGTTTTGAGAGGAGGGTAACGTTTAATTGGTGGAGGAAAACAGACCATCTCCCGCGGTGTGACAGCCTCATCCAATCAGGTGAGGGCTTAGAGGGAACAAATGAGTGACCCCAGGAGGACAGAAATTAATCCTCCAAAGACTGGCCCTAGACCGTCCCCCCCCGTCCCTCTTGGGTCTCTGCTGCGGCCTGTAATCATGTGGCCAGCTCCTGATGATACATCTCCGTATGTTCACACCTCCCACCGGCCGTGCCGGTAACAGGGACCTCTTTCCTACACTCTTGCTGAGTCCCCTCTGCTAACAGGTCCTGACAGGCTCCATGTCACATGCTTCCAGGCCTGCTTCCGGCCGTCCTCCGCCCACTCTGCTCGGACCCTTCCCAGGGCTCTGCGTTCCCGCCTGCTGCGGTCTTACCTTCGCTTCCCCAGACCACGCCGCACACCCTGGGAAGTTACTTCCCTGCACCTTCTCTTACTTTTGCAGACACAAGTGGGTGATGGTGTCTTTGACCTCAGACGAGGCCTGACTTTAGCTCTGCCTCCTCCGCCCTGTAGAGTTTGGCAGCCACTAGGACGCTAAAGGCGCTGGAAAAACATTAGCACATTTGTAGAAAGATGCCTTTTTCTGCCTGGGCCCTGCTCTGAAGATCCCTGTAATAAAGGGGCAGGTTGACAGGGATAAAGAACCGGGAAATGTGCATCGATATGGAACTGAGACCTTTGCCTGAGTAACGAACGACAGAGCCCTAGTTAACTACTGCCTGTGCCGCAGCCCTCGCGACCCCACTTCCTCCTCCAGCACACCGGCTGCCTGCTGAAGCCGCCTGGTCCTGGGGCAGGGGCGGCAAACCTTTCAGAGCTCCCAGCGGTACTAACAGGCTACGCGGCACACACGCCGTAGGTTCGCCACCGCGGTCTCAGCACGTTCAGACAAGTGCTAGGTCATGGACCTTGACCTAGGACCATGGACCTCGCTGGGCTGGGTGGTCCCCGAGCACGGCTGTTCAGCAAGACAGCACCATGGAGTGGGGTCTCTACATGTTCTTTGATGTCCAATCCTGTGCGTGTCTGTCATGACCCCTGAGAGCAGCAGGCTTGGTTCACAAGAAGGCATCATCTCATTCCCATCCACTCAGCACCTTCCAGAAGCTCTGCTCTGTACCGACCCCATGCGCAGAGAACCAGAGAATGTGCTCTCCAGCTTGGCACAGAAAACTGGAGCCCACAAGTACTGTGAAGCCAGGAGCGCTGTACTGGTTCAGTGGAAATCACTAAATGCATGTTCACCGCAGACTTGGGCCAGTCACTGGACAGGATGCTCCTGGGCCCGGTTGGCTTTCTGTGCCTGTGTTTCCCTGTGGAGGGGAATGGCTCTTTGCTAGGTATCAAGTAGTATGTCAGGGTGCTGTGGGGTGGGCTGGATAGGCAGGAGTCCCTGTCTCTCCTGCAGAGGAATTTTGGTCCATGAGTTACAAACACTTCCTGAAGACAAATAAAATGTTCTTCAGAACTGGGGACACATTTTGGGGTGTGTTATTTTTCTTGGTGCAGAGATTCTCAGTTGTACTCCCCAGCATGGCTTCTAACAGTTTGAGGTGCCATCCAAAGATGTGGTATGTTTACATTTTAATCATTTATTACAGCAGAGGACATATTGCCATTAGCTCCCTGAAACGACTCCCCATCTTCCAACACAGTTCCCCATGCTCCTGCCTCTTTCTGAAGCTGTTCTAGAAATCTTTCCTCAGTGTCTTTAGTTGCACTGTGAGCTGCTCCAACGTTCTGAGTGGCTCAAAAAATTTACCTTTCATGGTCATTTTGACTTTGGGAGGAGGCAGAAGTCACATGGGGTGGGTAAGGACACAGGGCAATGTTTTTATGAGCGTGGCTTTCCAGGGGACGGCACTCAGTTGTAGCGTCCTCTGTATAATAAAACCTTGGGTCAGGAGCATAATTCATTCCGGAAACTGCTTATAGTTCCAAGCACTTGTTTATCAAAGTGAATTTCCCTACAAGAAGCATTGGGAACTCATATGTCTTGTTCTACAATGCAAAAATATTTGTATAAAAATTATTACTGTACTGTGATATAATAAAAATGAAAAAATATAAAGAACAAATTAGCTTGCATTTATCTTTGAAAATCTTTGTGTGAGGGAGAATCTGGTGTGGGAGAGACAAAAGGAGAGAGATTGTTTAGGGTGATTTTCACTATCACTAATGGAGTCACCGCTATTTATTGGCTCGGTGAAATTTTCTTTTAGCGTAACTTTAACAAAGAACCTCTCCAACATCACTTGCTTTACAGAAATGTGACATCGCACGGTTGTTCAACAGACTCATTGTTCACACTAGTGTTTTTATATCATATTTTCATATTATATTCTATAATATTTCTGTAATATAATTGTTTCCCACATTTTACGCATTCCCCAGGCTCATTTGAATGAAGAATTCCTCCGCCTTTTTCTCCTCTGCAGATGCGATCTTCTCCATTAGCTCTTGCTGTTGGGAGATGATCACTCTCAATCCTTCAAAAAGAAAGAGAGAGAGAGGGAGGGAGGGAGGAGAATCATAGGCTCAGTTGTGATCATGTGACATTCAGTGTCACACACTACTCGTATTGCAAGACATCACTCATTTATCAAGTTAAAATTCATTAGAATTGTTTGCTCCTCCTGTGAGATCCTTGCAGAACAAGTCACTCACAACCAAACTGTCAGTGTATTTTGACCACGCTCCATGAAGATGCTCACAAAGGCACTTCCAGAACTGCTTCAGAAGTGGTCAGAAGGACGGGATAGGTGTGTTTGGAGGAAGGGGAGGACTTTGAGAAGCAATGTTCTTTGGACTGTAATCCATTATAAAACTTAAAACAGTCATTGTATGTTTGAAGTACACCTCACACACTCGCCCCAGGGCCCGGGGCTCAGTTCCTGGAGGTACCGGGGTGATGGGCTTTGTCTTCCATTTTCTTTTTCTCCATGATGTTTTGAGCTTACAGGCTGCAGCTCTATGAACCATCTTTGTGTCATTTTTTTGGGGCCTCAGTTCTGGGCTGGTTTCCAGGGGCTTTTCACCTTTCTGTAAGTCTGGTGATGTTTGATTGTGTGTCAGATCTTGTTGCCGTTTACCTTCTGAGTGCTGGTTTTTGTAAAATTCTTATGAAAACTCTCCAGTAGTTTTAATTTTCTTTTCTGATGTGCGTTTAATGTTTCTGAGAGATGATCTGATTCTTCTGGGCTCTGTATTCGTCATGTTTGTGGTGGTTTCAGAGCAGCGCTTGGTCTTGGGCTTCGCCCAGCACCCTCAGTCCTAAGGTTCATCTTGGCTGGCCGAGTTTGGCCTGGGCTCCACCAACTGCTCCCCCAGCCTTGCTGGCTCACCCGGCCTCGCGTGGTTCTTCCTTTTGACACCATCGGGCCTCTGCTAAATACCAGCTGGTGGGTGCAGGCTCCTGGCACTACAGAAGTTGGCTTTGTGCTCCTCCCAAGGGGAGTGTGTCCAAAACACCCAACAGTGAGCTCCGTCCTTCCCTGGAGACAGCATCTCTCCACTTCCAGCATTTCTCTAACTTCCAGTCAACTGAAGATTCGCCTGTCAGGACTTGGGTTGTCACCGTTGAACAACTTTGAGATGAAACAGTGAAACAAACCAACAAATCAAGTGCCGATCATGCTGAAGTGTTCATTAAAGAGGCCTCTCCTAAAACCATGGCACAACGCACTCTTAATTAGTTAATTAAAGTCTCCATTGGTGATTCAGAGATTAGTTGTAGTGAAATTTGGCCAATTAAACTAATTAATTGCTTCTTTTATTTGGTAATCGTTGTTGTTGTTGTTGCTAAACTGAACTCTGAGCTCCGTTAAAAATCATGGAGCAGAGGGATTATTTCTTCTCTTGCCAGGGAGGTATCAGCTCCGCCCCTTGGAGTCTGCCGCCCTCAGGCTGGGCGGTTGCCTGGACAAGCGTGCGCACATTTCCTTTTTCTGGTTTGGTCCTTACAGCTCATCTCCCCCTGACAGCAGAGGAGAAGGAGACTGAGGGACTCTGATGAAACTTCCTATCAACTGCATGCAGCTGCCAGCGGGCAACATGTCTGCCTCACACTTATGTTTCATTGTTATTAGTTTTACTAATAGCTCATCTAGTGTACAACTTACCCATTTACCTTGCACACTTCCATTGTTTTAGTGTATTCACAGGATGCATTCCCTCCTTGCAATCACTTTAAGGATATTTTAATTATCTCCCACAGAAAGCTTGCTCCCTGTCTCCGTCTCCCAAGTCCTGGGTAACCACTAACCTGTCTCTTTCTATGCATTGACCTGTTCTGGACACTTCATGTAAGCCAGATACTAAAATATGTGGTCTTTTGTGACCAGCTTCTGTCACTTAGCACAGTGGCCATGAAGTAGCATGTGTCTGTATTTCGCTTCTTTTGCTTGTTAAACAGTGTTCCATTGTGTGGATATATTGCATCATGTTTATCCACTCAGGAGCTTGTGGTTACTTAACTTGTTTCCATTTTTAGTTAATGTGAATAATGTTGCTGTGAACATTTGTGCGTATGAATGTTTTCATCTCCTGCGTGTGCCTGTGCAGGGTGAATTGATCGCTTCTTCCCATTTCAGCTCCATGTCTGACTGCTCTCAGGCCTGACAGGTGGGCTTTAAAAGGCTGCAGCGTTTCCCATTCTCACAGCAGTCTGTGAGGGGTGAGCTCCTCCACATCACCCCGATTCCTGGCAGTCTTCTTCACTGTAGTCTTCTTCATTCTGGAGGGTATTTGCTTCTTAAAATATAACCTCCTTATGATATCTACCGTTTGAGGCTGTGATTTGCCCTTCCCTGATGGCTGATGACACTGAGCATCTTTTCATGTGTTACTGACCATTTATGTGTCTTCTTTGGAGACTTGTCTACTCATATTCTTTTTTAGACTTTTATTAGTGCATGTTTGGTGTACATAATGATTATATTCATTATAAGGTGTCGGTACAGGTACATAATACATCCCAGTTGCCTTCTTTTTCACCCCTTCCTATAATCCCATTTTATTTTTCCAGTGCCACATTCATTTATTTATCTTAAGTGTAATTTTGGGGGGTACTGGGAATCAAACTCAGGAATTTGTGCTTGCCAGGCAGGCCCAGGACTGAGTTAAATCCCTGTCCCCTGATTTTTTTTGTCTTATAAGGCCTAATGAAGTTAATTATCATATTTATAGATTAAAAGCAGACTAGTAGGCCAAAGAACATATAAAACATGTAAGACAGTTGTACTCTCATGGTACGCTTTTAGATGCATTGTCTGCTCTAGATTACAATATTTTTTACTTTCACTATTCCAAGGGAGAGACAGACAGACAGGGACAGAGTCAGAGAGAGAGAGGGAGGGAGGGACAGAGGGAAGGCGAGAGAGGAAGAAGAAGGAGGAGGAGGAGGAGGAGGAGGAGGAGGAGGAGGAGGAAGGAAAGAAAGTTTTAATATAAGAAGAACTATGTGATATTTAAGCTTGTATGCCTGAGTTACTTTACTTAAGATTTGGTCTTGAAATGCTCTATTCTCCTATACATAACTCAAATTTATCCTTTTATATGAAAGAGTCATACTCTCATTATACCATATTTTTAATCCATTCACCTATTGTTGGATATAAAGGCTATTTTCAAGATTTAGCTAATATGAATTGCACTGCTATAAACATGGGTTTGCACTCGGCCAGTGAGGATGCATCACTGTGGTGTGAAATCTTTAACTCTTTTGGGAAGATACCTAGGAGGGGGAACAGCTGGGTAAGTGGAATTTCTAGTTTTAGTTATTTGAGGGATCTCCATACTGATTTCCACAGTGGTTTTATCAGTTTACAGTTTCACCAACAATAGAGAAGGGTTCTTTTCTTTCCACAGCCTCATCAGCATTTGTTGTTGGTTCATGTCTTGATGGTAGCTGTTTCCTTCTGGAGTGAGAAGTCTTCTCAGTGTTGTTTTGATTTGCATTTCTTGAATGGCCAGTGATATTGAACATTATTTCATATATTTATTGGCCATTTGTATTTCTTCATCTGAGAAATGTCCGTTCATTTTAGATGGCCATCTTTTAAAATTGGGTTTTTAAATTTGGAAAGATCTAATTTTTGGGGTCTTTATATACTCTAGGTTTTAGTCCTTTGTGTGAGGAGTAGATGGTAAAATACTTTTCCCATTCTGAAAGTTATCTCTTCACTCTTGGTGGTTTCCTGTTCATATCTTTGCCAGTCTTTAAAGTGAATTATTTTTCTTTTTATCATGGAATTGTGACAGTTCTTTATACAGCCTGGACATAAGTTCCATATTGGTTATATAATTTGTAAAGCGTTTTCCCTTTTTGGATTTTCTTTCAGCTTCTTCATGACCCTTTAGGATGTATTTTTAAAATCCTGTCGATGTCTAATTTGTCTATATTTTCTTACTGTCTTCATTGTGTCCTTCCTAAGAAGCCATTGCTTAATTTAAGATCATGCTTATCCCCTATTTTTTCTTAGAGTTTTATACTTTTAGCTCTGATATTTAGGTCTTTGATCCATTTTGTGTTACTTTTTATATTGTTGCAAAGAAAGTTCCAAATTTATTCTTTTTCTTGTAGCATCCACTTGCCCTAGCACTACTTGTTGAAATGCCTATTCTTTTCCCTTTCAGAAGTCTTGTCACCCAGGTGAAAGTCAGTGGGCCAGCCTTGGGAGGGCGCATTCCTTCTTGTGCCAGCACCGCCCTCCCTGATCGCTGGAGCTCTGCAGTAAGTGCTGAAATCAAAAGTGAGGGCTCTCTGGCCTCATTTCTCTTTCAGGGCTGTCTTGGCATTGATTATACTCACTCTCTGTGCCATGGGACACCAGAATCATTTTCCCCATCAAACTACAACCAGGTTCTCTCCACCTTCCTCTGCCAGTCTCCACAGACTCTAGGAAACACTGTTCTGTCTTCAACTCACACCTCTCAAAAAGCTAGAATAGAGGAGTTTTGAATGTACTCGCCATAAAATGGTAACAACGTGAGATATGGGCTGGATCTACTGAGGCCTCTGGCTTGGTCACTACTCAGGATATCCGTGGCTGGAGCATGGTGGCTCGTGCCTGAGTGGCAGCCCCTCAGGAGCGTGAAGCAGGGGGATCGCTTGAGGCCAGTCTTAACCATACAGAGGTTCCCTCTCCAAAAAACTCACAGTGTTCCTCAGATATGTCCAAACATTATGTGTCAATGCGTGAAAGTAAAACTTGTCTTAGCTGGATGCCATGAAACACTGTGTGAATTTTAGTTCTAATTCCTTTCAAAGGACACTGGGATTTTGATAGGGCCTATGTTGGAGCTGTAGGTCAATTTGTGGTGGCATCTTGACAAGATCAGGTCTTTAATTCTAAGAACACAGGACATTATTTTATTTCTTTAGGTCTTCTTTGATCTCTTTCAATAACACACTATGTTATTGAGAGTGTAAGCTTCGTAATTTTTTTAAAAAATCGTATTTCTGTGTCTTGTTTTCTGATATCACTACAAGTAGAAGTGTTTCTTAGTTTCCTCTCGAGGTGCTTACTGTTATGGTATAAAACACAATTGATTTGTGTACTGAGTTGGGATTTTATAAGCTGATAAGCTCATTCATTAATTTTAATAATTTTTGTGAGTTGATTTTTCCAGGATTTTCTGTATACAGTGTTATCTGGAAGTAGAGATGGTTCTATCTCTCCCAAACTGGATGATGTTCATTTCATTTTCTCACCTAATTACCATAGTGAAAGCCCAAGTACCGTGCTGGGTAGAAGTGATGAGCAGATATTCTTGTCTTATTCTTGATCTACAGAGGAAAGTATCAATCCTTCGCCATCAAGCATAATGCTGGCTGTGAATTTTTCATGAATGCACTTTATCACGCTGAATAAGTTTCTTTCAGTTCCCACCTTTTAGCATGTTAATGTCACGAAGGCTGTTGAATTTTGTCAAATGCTTTTCTGTTCCTGTTGAGATGATCTCATGGGTTTGTGCTTTATTCTATTGACTTGGTGTATTACGTTAGTTGATCTTCAGAAATTAAAGCAACCCTGAATTCCAGGGATAAATCTCCCTTGGTCATGGTGCATAATCCTTTTTATAGATTGCTGGATTCAATTTACAGTATTTTGTTGAGGATTTTCACATTAAAATGCAAAAATTCATAAGAGATTTTTGTTCACCGCCATGGTACCTCTGCCAGGTTCTGGTATTAGAGTCAGCCTGGTCCCAGAGGGAGTTAGAACGTGTCCTCGGCGTCCTCTCTGATGACCTCTGCCCAGCACGACAGGGGCCACAGTGGAACATGATGAAACGTGGGAGATCTCTGTGATCTCCTTCTTCAAAAGCCGAGTTTCTAGGCAGATACTCAGGGAACATTCGGTAGATCTGGAGAAAACAAAGGACAGGCTTCTCCGTCGTGGACAAGGGGAGCATCCCTGGAGAGCGAGGAGGTTGGACGGGCTGCAAGGAGGGTGACAGGTGGAGCCATGGAAGCAGCTTTATTCCCTGCCTCCGGGAGGATCCTCCAGGAAAGCCAGCAATGCCCAGAGTGGCATGTGGGGTCCCAGGACAGAGGGCAGCACCGCTGTTCTTTGAGGAATTGCAGAAAGAAGCGAAGTGGCTGTTCTGAGTGGGCAGGAGTGGTGCAGGAGGACGTCGCCATGCTTCTGTGGCCCCAGGCTGTGGTTAGAAGAACAGAAAAGGGGGAGGGGGCTGGCGAGGGCATCGGGTGCCTGGATGGGGCATCTCAGCTGTGGGGCTTCCGAGGGCTGGCTCTCCAGATGGATGGCACGAGGGCCATGCGAGACGCTGGCCTCTTGTTGTCTTCTTGCTTTGTAAGCCTGTAGCCTTCGGCACGGGCGAGGCCGAGTGGAACACCTCGGCGGGACAGGGTCTGGGCGCTGCGTCCCAGTTTGCAAGAGCGAAGGAAGTCTCATTCATTGAAGAGCACATCTGGTGGCCCAGCCTTCTGCTCGCCACGCCCGTCTCACTGCACTGGTGCCTCCTCGAGCGTACGGGTGTCGCCAAGACAGGACCCCTCGGCAGGTGGCCTTACTCAGGAGCCACTCTGAAAGTGAGCGCAGAGAGATACACAGGGAAACCAGGGCCGCTTCTGCTGGGTCCGTGCCGTGGCTGTTCCCACTTTTTGTCCTGTGCGTAGACCTGGAGTACCGTCCCGTCCACCCGTGCTCCCCCAGCCGCAGCAAGGGTGTAGTCCAAGCCGAAGCCGAGGGGCCTGGCACAAACCCTGTGTTTAGGAGAAGGGACCGACAGGCTGGGGCGAGGGCGAGGGGTGGGGAGAGGAGGACAAGGAGTCTGCGGGTCCCCACTGTGGGAAAGGCTTCTCCCGCGCCTGACGTGTCTGGAGCACGGCCTCAGCCGGGGGCGAGAGGAAGGCAGGGCGAGCCGCGAGGCGCTTCACAGCCGGTGACCTCTCCGCAAAACGCGCCAGAACCTGGGCTCGTGGACCCAGCGGCAATCACGCATCACTGTCGGGACGAATGAAAATGACTGTTTGATCTTCAGGGAGTATAATTTGCAAGAACCCATAAGGTAGTATTGGTTAAACAGAAGACAGGCACAGTAAACTTCCCAGCAGGAGCAGAGTGCCGTTATTCTTTCTCATGGCAAATAAATACTAAGTTCTGAGTGATATTTTTGGACGCATGCATTGCGTCCCTAAACCCGCCAGCCCCTCCGCGGCGTCTGGTGCTGGTGGTAGACAGCGCTGAGACTGCGTCACGAGTCTTGTTACCATCCACAGCCCCGCTCGGCTCGCTGAGCACCAGGAAATCTCAGTACCTCCGCCGGCACTTGGAGCTTTGGACGTGTGTTTCGGTCCCTCGAAGAAGGTGGAGGCCGTGGAAAGAAGGCTCTGTTAAAACAGCTTTTGGGGAACACTGAGCATGAAGCATGAAAGGACGAGGTGCGTTAGTCACCCCAACAGGACATTGCTTTGCTGCTGCTCCTTTGCCTGTCCCATCATCAGTAGCTGACGTCACACTCCTGGACATGCGCTGGGGTGTTAATAAAGTGACTGGCAGACCACCGCCTCTGACTCCTGCTTTATACCAGAACTCCTGCTTAAAACCAGAACCGGAGTCGGGACTGGACACGCTTGGAGCTTCGATGCTGAGAATCCAGACGCATCCCTGATGACTTCTGTCTCTGCCCAGCAAAGCCCATGGTAGTTCCCGAGCCACACGGCTCCAGCCCAGGCTCGTGGGCCCCAGTTGTCCCAGCCAGGGGCTCAGGGAGGACATCGCCAGTCCGCCACGGCTCTGCACTTAGGACACAACGGAAAGATAGAGGGTTAGAGAGTTTCCTTCCAGGGAGAGACACACTGGCCCGAGTCTCCTCACCGCGCTGCCCTGTGGTTCACACGGGCTTGTTCATTGTCCTCAGCACTTTCTGCTGCAGCTCCGGAGCCCTCTTGTCCAGGTCTCTACTTGTGCTCTCGCCTCGTCCTGAGCTGATTCAGAACGTCTGCCTTCCGCAGTCGTGACTTGGAGGGAGGTCTGGAAGTGCAGATAGTCCTTCCTTCCTTCCTTCCTTCCGGAAGCCACTTAGGTCCTGGCCGGGACCCAAATGCTGGACATCAGTGGCAGACAGGACAGACGGATGTGTTGGGCTGTGTGGACCTTGTACCATACAGGAGGGGGCACCAGTGCCCTCGGGAAGTGCAGTCAGCACCACGCAGGCTGTGCAGGCTGGGCCTTCCGTACCACGACAGGAATGGGAAGTCAGGAGGCGCGGCCACCCCCTGGAGCTCCCGGGCTGCCTCTTCTCCCTCTGCTCTGCCTCTCATCCCTCTCAGGCTTCTTCTCTGACTCCCAGCCCAGTTTTCCCGGCTGCTCAGGAAGGCTGGGAACAGATCTCCGTCCAGGCCTGCCTGGCGCCCTGGCGCACCCCACCCCACACCCCGCTCCTGAAGTCAGCGGCCCTGGCCCTTAGGGAGTCTCAGGTCAGAGGCGACTCCTGTGAGGTCATGAAACTGCTGTCCCTAGACATTTTCAGGAGGAAACAGATGCCTCCAGTTCCCGGTTTGGCTATAAGCTAAATACACACGTGAATGTGAGGCCTGTTTCCTGAGGCAGACTGCATGACTGACCAGTTCATGGGGCCAGAGCATTTCCAGGTGAACTCTGGACACCGATCTGTGGTCTGTTTCTCCTTGAAACCCAGGTCTCGTCATTGGCAGGCTCATGTCAAGTACTTAGGATGTTTAATTTTAAAACTGTTTAGTTTTAGAACAGAAATTTCTCCAGTCAGATACTGGTAGTACAACACAGGAACAAGAAGAGAAGGGCTGTCCCTCAGACCTGAAGCTACAGTTGCCAGACTCTGAGCCACGCCACACATGGCCACAACAAAGGAGGGAAAGTCGGGAGATAAACGTGCCAGTCAGTGGGTGGTGTTACAGCGGCTGAATAACCACAGCTGCATGGACGGAAAAACAAGATGTTTGTCAGAACAATTATTCTTCAAGCAACTTGATTCTGGGATTGCTCAAAAAAGAGTCAATCAGAAATAAAACAGCTGCTCTTCATGGCGAGGGGAGGGGAGGGAGCTGTCCTTTGGAATAACTCCTACCACAGAGAGAGAAAGGGGCACAGAATGTACCTCAGGGAGGGCAGCATGCTGTGGGCAAGGTGGCCCGGCTTTCCCTGGGCATCTGCAGAGCCAAGTGCCCTGGCACGGCCCAGAGCTACCAACCAGGCTGAGTCCCCGTCCTGCTGTGAGACAGCTGATTCAGGAAGGCCCGGTTTTGGAAAGGTTTGTGGATGCAAACCGTCGCCATTGAAAGCTTTTCTTCTTGGGTGTCACATGCCATAATCAGGAGCAGAGCCTTGGTGGCCGGACCGCTGGCCGCTGCTCTCAGCTTGGCCATAGTGAGCTCCCTCCCACTGGATGCAGCGGTTTGGGGTGCAGGCAGCGTCCGTTCGTGGCTCCTTCATCGGAGAAGGGCCTCTGTCTCCCTGGGAAGCTGAGCCTCTGAGGATCCACCGTGGCTGCGCAGAACCAGAGCTGACTGTGCAGTGTGCCCACGCCATGCCTGGCCCTTCCCCAGGCTCACCGCATCCTCAAGCCCTGGAGGCAAAAGGGTAGTGCTTGCTGGGGTGCCCAGTCGGTACATGGCAGAGGTGAGGGGGGTGGGGGGTCTGGTTCCAGGGTGTCATCATACTTCAGGCTCTGTGTGTGGAGCCGACCTTGGCTCCTGAAGCCCCTGTCCCCCTTCAGGACTCGCTCAGCGTCCCCAGAACTGAGGCGGAAGATGGGAGACCAGCAGCTGGTTTATACCAGGCAGCGTCTTGCGATCCCTGCACCCTGGCACTTGATATGTGATGGGACTGTGCTTCTCTTAGGAAGATGCGGGAGCCCGCCACGCCTCGCAGGTCCCTGAAGTCTCTGAACTTGAGAAGTTAATGGCTCCTGTGATCGTGCGATTGCCAGATCTCCATATTAATTGTGTACAGGCTCCTTTTCAGGCCATGGGGTAATTATAGATACTTTGAATCTATCCGCAGTCTTTTAGGACTGCGCTATCGTTGTCTCTTGGTCAGCATTTTGTCTCAAGCATACAGGCGCTAAACACTGAATTTCAAAATGCTGGCAAGAGCCACGCTCGCAGAGTGCAAGGCATGGCAAGAGAAGCGTCTGCCCATGGCGCTGACGCTCCAACACACTCTCCCTTCTCGGCCGGACGGGGGCTGCAGACGCGGTCAGGAAGTGGCCCATCTGCTGCCATCCCAGGGTCTCGCTCCAGGCTCTCCCTGCAGACCGGGTCCACCACCGAGCTCTCAGGAGACCAGCGACACCAGGGATTCCCGCGCCCGAGAAGGGAAGAGGGACAGCGAGTCCCGCCAGGGGTGGTGGGGAGCAGGGGACGGCAGCGGCCCTGCCCACGGCCTGCGCACACAAGCTGGTGACCACATTCGCTTCCCCAGGCATCAGGACCCCGCGGTGCAGAGTCCTGGAGGAGGCTGGCCTGTCTGGAGCCCTTCCAAGGAGGTAATTACCAGGTCACCATGGAAACACATCCTTCACTCGGAGCGGAAGCCGTGTGGGCTAGGACTTGCGGGAGGCAGATGCGGGTGTTGTCTACTGAATCAAGCCTGCGCAGCCCCTTTGTCACAGGGCAGCCCGGGGGGGCTGTGGTCCCGAACCGTGGCGGGAGGAAGCTGCAGGACTGAACGAGAGGGTCCCAGTGCGCACCCCGTCCTGGCGGTGTCGCGGGGTGTCGCCCTGTCCTGGCTCTCGAGGTGCCCTCGCCCACGTGGCCGTGGACACCCGGAGGCTGTGCGGCTCCCTCCACCTGGGGGCGCTCAGGGCAGCAGGAGGTGGTCTCCGAGTTCACTTTTTGTTTATAGACCTTTCACGTTTTAGTGATTTTAGGCTCACAGGAAGGTTGCAGAGGTGGCCAGAGAGCACTTGTCCTCCTCCACACGCTCACGGAGATGCCCCACTTAAGTGTGGTGCTTCTGGGAAAAGCAAGATCTAGACTCCATACCACACCGTCAGCTACTGCATGCCAGATGTGACTCAGTCTCCTACTTCCCACTGACATCTGCTTTCTGCTTCAGGACTGGATCCAGGGCAACATTTTGCATTTAATTATCTTTTGTCTCCTGCAGTGTATGATAGTTTCATGGTTTTTTCTCTCAAGTACTGGGGACCGAGCCCAGGGCCTTCACAATGAGCTGCATCCCCAACCCTTTTTAAATTTTGAGACAGGGTCTCTCTAAGTTCGTAAACTGCTCAAGCTGGGCTTGAACTTGAAACCCGCCTTCCAGGATGCTGGAATTACAGCTATAGGTTGCCGTGTCCAGCTATTTCCACTTTCATCTTTTGTGACCTGGAAACTTGTGTCATGGTCAGATGGTTCCAGAAAGGTCCCTCGGCTTGGCTCTGTCTTGTGTGTTCTCATGATGTGGCCAAGCTGTAGATTTGGGAGGACCCCAGGGTTGGTGCCCGCCTCGGCCCCTGGGGCACAAGCCTTCGGCGGAGCTCAGTGTGGGCGCCTCTGACCCTACAGCGCAGAGACGCGGTGGCTGACAGGTGCCTCCTCCCCCGCGTGCTCCTCCAGCCGGCTCATCCCCGGGGAGCGGCGGAAGCTGCGGGACAGACGCAGGAGCCCCAGAGCGAGCGCACGTCCCGGCAGCTGCTCGGAGCTGCACAGGGGCCTCTCGGCCTGCGGCTCCGCCCGCTGCCGGCACCGTCCTGGCCACCCTGCCCGGGACTGCTCGTTCCGGGGGGGGGGGTTCTCGGCTTCGTCCACTTCTTCTGCATTTGCTAGTCGGGCCCTCCTGCGAACAGGGCCCTCCTGCCCTCCCACATGCCCGTCCCCTCGTCTCCGTCCCAGCACGTCCGAGCAGCTGTCATCCTCCTGATTACCACCCAGCCACTCCGATGTCACTGGGTGCTGTGGCCGCCCAGCACCCTAGGGCTCCTTTCAGACTGGCTTCTGTGCTCTGAGCTCAGTCCCAGGGACCAGAAAAATCTGGTTTTTATTACCTGCAATGGATTTATTTATTTTCTCAATCCTGTGTGTGTGTGAACACACACTTGCGCAGCGGTGTGGGTACATTTCATCACAACACTTAGAAAGACACATTCTCCAAAGCCATTTTCGCCCCGCCGCGGGGAGCTCACGCCGGGTACTGGCTCCAGGGAGGTCTTCTGGCTCAGGGCTTTTCCCCGGGTCACGCGGCAGTTACCGCCACTCACTGTCCACAGGTCGGACGCCACAGGCTCGCGTGCCCACCAAGGCCTTATTGGCGCCCTCGCTCCCGTGCTGAGTTCTCCCTCCTCCGCCCAGAGCCCCTGCCCCCCGGCAGCTCTTCCTCCCCAGCACGCGGCCGCTGGAGTCTGCTGGCTTCAACTTGGCCGGGTGCGGGCAAGGTTCCCTCGTGCTGTGCCGTCCTCGGCCACCTGCTCCTCATTCCGCCTGTGGTGTGTCATTTTCCTGGACATTCGACTCTTCTCTCAGTGGCTTCAAAGTGTACGAGTTGTTGCTAACTTCAGGACATCAAGGAGAAAGCTTACGTGAGTATTGTGTGCAGTTGAGACCTGACCTCACACCCTCAGGGGAACCCGTGGCCCTGGGACGGCTGGGTTATGCGGTATGTGACACTTATGTGAAAGGACAACTCTTACCCAAAGTTCCTGTGTGATTTTGAATCGCTGCCCTCCCTGGGATTTCCTGCTGGACAGATGCTGTTTTTGTACTGTGTTATTCCAAGAGCCGTGCCACGGCACCTCGCCACAGTTGTGGCTGACTTCCCCCACGGCCACGGCCCATGGCCCACGGCCCTGGCATCTTTGCCACCCATGCGTGCTTTGGTGCAGTGTCTGCTCAGATCTTTGCTCAGGTTTCTGTTGAGGTTCAGAGGTTTTTATATCATCTACAAATCTTTCCATAGGTATGTGGGTTGCAAAACTTTTCTCATGATCCTCAGTTTGTCTTTTCATTTCCTGAACAGTTTTTTTTCGCAAAACAAAACTTTTTGTCTTAATAAAAACAAATAATTTCTTTTAAGAATCGGGATTTTTCTGTGATGTCTAAAAACTCAATGACAAACCCAGATTATGCAATTTTCTCCTACCTTTTCTTCTAGAACTTTTCATTTTATTTTCAGCCTTGAGAACATTGAGAATCCATGAGAGTTGGTCCTTATTTTCCCACAATCAACCCAGCACCATTTGTTGAAAAGACCAGAGTCTTCTTTTAATCACTTTTTTACCTTGATCTAAAAGCAGTTGACATTTTTATTACTTTAAATATCATTTTAAGGTTTTAGACCCCATGTGTTTGTTGACTGTATGTAGTAACACAAGTATTTTTTGGTATGTCATATACTGACCCTACTGAGCACACATTAGTTTTGAAAACTTTTCTTGTGGAATTTTTTGTGGCTTCTCAGGTAATGGGTTTGGCTGGGCACACATACAGCCTGTTTTATATTTTCCTTTTAAGCTGCAGACCACGTGTTTCTATCACTGGCTAAGACTCGAATCAGTGCTGAGTGGCAGGGCCAGAGGGCACATAGTTCCCTTGTTCTCAGCTGAAATATTTCCATCATTTGTTTTTGTATTTAGAGGTAACTTTCATTAACTCAAAGACATTTTCTTCTATTCATTTGTTGAAATATTTTATCATGAATGATCATTACATTTTGTTTAATGTTTTCTACACCAAGATGATGCTATATTCTTTCTTACCAGGTTGTTAATGTTGTTATATTATTTTTAATTTTTACTGTTGAGACAGTGTTGCATTTTTCAAACTACTTCAATTGGTTTCTTTTGTTGTGGAGTTTTATGCTTATGTTTAGCAGGAATGTTGGTCAGTAGCTTTCTTTTATTATTCTTTTGGGCAATTTCTCTTTCTAGTACCGTTAGTAGTGCAAACCCAGATTTATCTATATTTCAATATAGTTTTCATTTTAGAAGATTTTAAACTTTCTTTACCAGATGTAAGAGCCTTCATTTTATCTTACTTCTTATGTAAATTTGAGTGGTTTGGCGGGCTTAGTGGCTCAGACTTGTAATCCCAGCACTTGGGAGGCAGAGGCAGGAGGATTGCTGAGTTGGAGGCTTGCCTGGGCTACATAGTGAGCTCAGGGCCAGTCTGAGCTACAAAGTGAGACCCTGTCTGAAAAAAAAAAAATGAATGGTTTGTGTTTCCAAAGGAACTGGTCCATCTTATCTAAGCAGTGGAATTTATTGTCATAACAGTGTGGTATTTCTTTATCTTCAATACCTGATGGCACCATTAAGTAATGACCCTGTATTTGTTCCTGATATTGGTATTTATAATAACATCCTTTTTTCTTGTCTGCCTGGCTAGAGGTTTAAAAATGTATTGATGTTCTTCTAAGAATGATCTTAATTTCTTCAAGTTTTAAAAACTGTTTTTAATTTTATAAACTTCTACCTTAAATTGTTACTTTATTTTGTTTGCTTTAGGGATGACTGGAATTCTTTCTCTGACTTACCAAGATGAAAGCTCAAGATTTTTACTTTAAAATTTTTTCCTATAAGCATCTCATATATAGATTGTTCTCTAAGTGCTGCGTTCACTGTGTCCCACTCATTTCCGTGTGCTGTGTCTTTGTTGTTAGTCAGCTAAAAATCATTTTACTCTCCCAGAGAGTATCATCTACTTTTCCAGAGGGATGCTGTTTGATCTCTAGATATTTAGAGATTTCTAAGTTCTCTTTGCTATTGATTTTCTAGTTAAATCCAGTCTTTGCCTGAGAATACACTTTGTGTGATTTTTATTTCTTATAAATATATTCAGGATTCTTTTATGGTCTAGAATGGCCTCTCTCCTTGCACGTGTTACATTTATATTTGAGGAGAAAATGCAGATTTTGTAACTGAGCGGAAGCTTTTGTCAATGCCAGTTAGGTCTAATTGTTTCCTCAGTCCCTGGGGAGAAATGTTGAAGTCTCCACCTTCAACTGTAGAATTCTAGTTTTCTGTCCCTTTTAGATCAGTTTTTACCTCACATATCTCAGAGTCTTATTTTTGGTGGGTATTGTCTCTCCTTGAAGAATTTGCCCTTTTATCATTATACAAATGAGGATAACCCTTTATATCTGATAATATTCTTTGTTCTACATTACCCTTTATATGTACTCCAGCTTTGTGTGTGTGTGTGTGTTTGTGTGCACATGCATGGGTGGGTGTGTACATGTTTGGATGGGATATAATTATCTGTTTATGTGTGACACATCTGTTTTTATATTTAATAGGAATTTCTTGTTGATAGCATATAGTTGACTTTTAAAAAAAATCCAACCTGATGATCTCTGTCTTTTAACTGTTGTCTTTAGACCATTTATATTTAAAATGATTATTGATATAACTAGATAAAACTCTACCATTTTGCTAGCTATTTTTGTTTCATTTGTTATTTATTTCCCTCTCTGTCTTCTCTAGGTATAAATGACCATATTCATTTCTGCTGATTGTTTATGCTCTTGATGATTTAAGACTCACCCTATTATTTGTAAGATACATTCTGAATAGTCTCCATTTACCTTACAATGATACTGTGCCAATGCATAGATAGTATGGGGACCCATCGCAGTATTTTTCCAACCCCCTCCCTCCTGTCCTCGTGTTGCCACTGCCACGAATACCAGTCTTCCTCACGCCAGGCACACAGTTCTCGGTGTGCTCACCAGAGGCACCATGCCCGGCCGTGCCCTGCTTCTGTGTTGTGATTTCCTACCCTTGGGCTCCATCCTGCAGTTAACAGTTCATAGCCCACTTTCACTGCCAGTGTGTGTGTGTGTGTGTGGCAACGGACATCTGCTCCAAGTTAGAAAATGCTGGGTTCTTTGTGGCTCCCAGCGTCTGTCTCTCCCCAGGCTTTGGGCGTTTTATTTGCTCTGTAATTTCGGTTCTTTGATGGGTTCAGGAAGTTGGTGGCTTGCAGTCTGCTCTGTTCTTTACCTGTAAGTTGGAGGCTGTACTCTTCCCAGATCTCGCCATCGCTGAAGCAGAATCTGAACTCTTTGACTCCACTTTGAATTGCATTTCACTCTCCGTCAGTGAAGAGAAGTTCCATTACAGGAGCTTGATCTTATCCGGCTCCTGGGCTGGTGTGTCTTCGGAGAGACCAGTGCAGAGCCTGCTGAGGCTGGCACGCCTGCCAGCGGCGTCTCCCTGGAAGCCTGCCAACGTCGCTCCCCTTCTCCTCCCTTTCAAGATTCTTGTCACCTGCACAGAATTCCCCAGGATGGGCCGAGGTGCCCTCGGGAGGTCTGGTCTGCTACCGTTCCTCCACTGTGGGTGGGTTGCGCAACAACCCCGGTCTGTTCCCGCCTCTGGGATGGGCGCGCTCACTGTGTTGGGAGACGGCACGCCGTTTCCCTCCCCACAGCCTGGGCAGCCATCATTTCACTGTGTCTGGAAGTCACTTCTGATAAACAGTCATCGTTTGGTGGCTCACTGAGAGCTGCCAGGGCGTCGTTTTTCCCACGGGAAAGACTCAGTGGATGATCCTGAAGACCTGAGCCCTCTGCCTCCCTCAGACACCAGCCTTCCCCGTGTGGCATGGCCGCCTCTTCCTCGCCTGCCGTTCAGCCTCATGCTGCAACTTGGAATCTGGGTTCTGGACGCCCTTGTCCTGCCTCACCCAGGTGCCTCCCCGGTGCTGGGCCTGCCTGGGACCTGGTTTCTCTCCAGGGCACACCTCGCCCGCTGCCTGTGCCCATGTCAGGCGCACACTTGACACGTTTATGTACACATTCACATAATATTTTTATAGACAGGCATTTTAATGATTTTGTATTACTTATCTCTTAATTAGCATGACTGAGTCATGCTACAATGTACACATATTTGAAAACATCCTGTTGCAGCTGATAAATACATATATCACTATTGTCACTTAAAAGTGAATTAATTAAAAACAATCCAACCTATCTTAGGTGTTCATATTTCAGGTGGGATATAAAATGTGGCCACTGCTTTGGGAAGCAGTTCGATAGTTTCTTAAAAGGTGAAATCTGTATTTGTACTGCAACCCAGTGCACATATTTGTCAGAAAAGAAAGCAGGTGCCTATAAAAAAACGTGCTACAGTGTCACTCCTAATGGTTTCATTCGTCAAAAACAGCCTAAATGTCCGTCCGCCAAAGAGCTGCCAGACATTCTGTGGTATATCCACACCAAGGAGAGCTGCTTAGCACAAGTGGAGCGAGCTGCAGGGATGCAGAACACGGGTGAAAAGGTGGCGAGGGGGGCGGGGCGCAGACACAGCTGAGTGCGTGGTGCGCGAGTGCGTTTACCTGAGACTCCGGAAAGAGGATCAGTTGTCTTGGGAGAGAGAAGGGAGGATGGGGAGGGAACGTCCACTGGGTCAAGAGGAGGCTTGGGGGAGGCAAGTGCCCCCCTCGATTGTGCTGATGCCTCCTGGCTGCGCCCACGTCAAAATGTATCATGTTACACACTTGACGTACACGCAGTTTATTGGGGAGTGGTTATACTTCAACAAAGTTGATTTCAAAGCAGTCCTGGGTGCCTCTTCCTCGTGATGCTCGTCACTGCATTTACTTCTTAGAATATGACATCATGTAGAGCCCCAAATTAAACAGAGCCCTGTTGACAAATGTTTAGACTGTTTCAAGATTTTCCTTCTCCAGGGATCTTACCATATGCATGTGTTTGCACATGTATGTCATTATTTTTGTGGTTAGATTTCCCAGACATGGAACTCTCAGGTCAACAGATAGGCATAGTTTCATTTCTAAGTGACACTGTCCAGCAGCTCTGTAAAATAGTAAATCAACTCCAACAAGAAAGCGCCTAGCGGTGTTCTGCTGATAGTCCCTTATCAACGGGGAGAGCTCATTTCCCTACACTCTCGGCGACGCTGCCTGAGATGACAGGGCTGACAAGCCTGCGATTCCCCCTGAGCTAATAGGATGGTTGACCCTATCATCTTAAGGGCAGCGGTGCAGCAGGGCGAGCCGCCCCGTGGGCAGCTCCTCCTCCTCCGGAATCTGCCCAGAGCAGGTGCGGCGGGGTCCGAGGCAGGCGCAGTAGCTGCATTGAGCTGGGACCGCCTGCCTCTCTCTCAGCCAGGGGCTGTGCGGCCTGTGCTGGGCATGACTTTCAACTCAAACTTCCGAGATGTATATTTGCACCGCTGGCTGCGCCCAGGGCCCTGGTAATTGCCCACGTTTGGATCACAGCTCAGTGAGCACAGCGGCCGCCACGCACACCACCCACAGGCGGGCCCTGCTTCCTCCCTGCCTCCCGCGCACACCCCACAGCCGCACTGCACAAACAGATCAATAGGGCTTTCTGGGGCTTCTCAGCCCAGGGCTCGCTTCTCAGCCCAGTGCTTCCCCTGTCCAAGAAAATCCGATCTGCCTCCGCCCTTGCAGGGGAAGCAGCTATGCTCCGTGAGGCCTTGGGTCTCAGGGCCCTCACTCCCAGCATCCACTGTGGGATGTAAATTTGGGGGTTTGTTCTGAGAGCTGTGTCCCATTTTCTGCCAGAAGGAGCAGGGCCGGAGGGGAAGCTGGGCTGTGAAACATGAGAGTCAGGCTAAGCGGACTCATTTCTCTGGGTCTGCTTCCTTTTCCATTCCTGGCGAAAAATCTATTTGGAGGCAGGAGCGTTTCTCACGTGTTTAGAGTCTCCCTTTGCAGTTGTACATTGAGCTATTATTCTTATTTTGAGGAAATTATTTTCCTTCAGGTTCTCCCATTTTGCTTATGTGTGAAATGAAGATTTTTGAGCTCTAGGGATGTCTTCTGTGAAATACCTGAATTAGGCGAGAGGGCTTTTAAATCCATTTCATTTGGTAGTTAGATGAGCATTTTCAGGTACTCACGGAGACCTCCGGGAGGGAAGCACATCCTCGCGCACCCAGAAATGAGACTGAATCCGGGCCTTTGCAGTCCCGGGGGTCGGGGCTGGAGCCACCTCCCGCCCCGAAGAACATCAAGACCGAGGTGCAGGGCGCACAGAGGGCAGTGCCCGGGCCACGGCCTGCAGCAGGGGACTGTCTCTCCCGGTTCCCATGGTCACCAGCGCTGCCGGCCCAGCACTGGTGCGGGGGCGGCGGCGGCCCTGCCGGGGAGAGAGGCTCGGAGGGGCAAGCAGAGCGAGCAGGAAAGGGACTGGCTCTTCCTTCGTCCGCTTCCAGAAGCCGGCAGGACCCAGGCTGGCCTGGAGGGCGGGGTCCGCGGCTGGAGCAGTGTCCAGGGCAGGGCAAGGGCACGTCTGGTTGCTTCCCGTGGGAGGCCTAGTTGACAGCCGCTGGGGTCCCCGGGCCACACAGACGGTGGTGCTGCCTCCGGAACTGATTTTCGGCACAACCTGACCCTCGTCCCTGGAGCGGCGGGAGGGGGCTCCTGTGACCTGCAGAGCTGCTGGTCTTCACTCCGGCACAGCGGGACATCGCTCAGCCCCGCACTGGGCCCGCACGGGCGGAGTCGCAGGGTGGCCAGTCTTGAAGAGTGTGTGAGCGGAGCCCGTCTCCGGCAAGGGCAGACCGGGGAGCTAGTGCTAAGAGCACAAGAGCACACGCATGTGTGGGGGCGAGGGCTGCATCCCCCGGTTCTTGGTACCTGGGAGGAGCCTCTCAAAACAGCCCCGGGTGGACCGGACAGAATCTGTCTGCAAGAGCCTCAGTCCAAGTGCTGGCAGAAGAGTCCAGTGTTGCTGGGTAAACTGTGGTGGGCTAACCTGCTGGCAAATGTCAGGTGCAAAGTAAAGTGGTGTGATAGGAAAGAGAAGGCTTTGGATTATACGAGTCATCAAGAAGCAGTTTGCAAAATGTCTTTATTTCAGATTCAGCAGAATTTGCCACTGAGGTGTAGTTTGACTGACTTGTTGATTGATCATTCATGTATTCAACCAGAAACTTACTGAGAGCAAACCACATATTAGGTAAAATATACTGGTGCTGTAACAGTGGTCAAAATACATAAGATCCCTAATTATCTCCAGGAGACATAAATATCAAACAAATAACAATGTAAATAAATGGTTGTGTGTACGTGCCTGGGAGATTACTAGAGTATATCATGTGCAAAGGTCCTGCGGTGCAGGGTAGCAGTGCATCCATGAATGGGAAACTACAGGGGCAGTAAACCAGCTGGGCCCCCAGTTCATAAGTCTTTCTTTTTGCTTCTACTGCTAGAGGCCAGAAGAAGCTGTCGAAGGTGGGAAGCCAGCAGGGGCACGGTCAGGGTCAGTGGAGCATTTTAAAGACCCCTCTTCAGGGTGCTGCTGGGGGACACATGGCCCAGCACCAGGAATTGAGGGGCTGGCATGGGCAGTGGGCCAAAGCCACCGAGCTGCCCTCACCATGTCTTGCTCTGTAATCTGATTTGACTGGAGGGGCTGGAAACAAACAGGACGAGGACCCTCATCTGCTCTGAGAGCCTCGGTGTTTAACTAGCATCACCATTCACAGGCTCCAGGGGCATCAGCGCCATGATATTCACAGGGAGGCATGAGGAGGGGCTGGTCCTTTATCTGACTGGAGTGACAGTTGTAATGTATTTATTCAGGGTTTAGAAAATGGGATTCAATTAGACTGGAAACGTGTTAAATTAAGTAATTCCTGTTGTGTTTGCCTGACAGACAGGTGCCCTGCCCGGGAGGGAGAGGCCTCTCCTAACCGCCAGCTGCTTCTGAGGACATCTGAGTTTCAGTGACCAACTTGATACCTTAACAGAAAAATCTTTATTCGCGTCAGCTTTGCAGGATCCTTGTCAGGTGTGCTGTGTGGCTCCGTCATGGTGACTTAAATAACAGGGTATTAGGAAAGGGTAGGTGCGAGGAGACGCAGAACCCCGTTCCCATCTTCCTCTTTCTGGAGCGCAAAGAGGCTTTGAGCTATTTGGAAACGCGCACCTTCGAGCATGCGTGGTTGTGGGAGTCCGCAGGTGCTGTCTGCTGTGGACACTGTGTGTGCACAGCCGCCGGGGCCTGCAGACAGGACTCTGTGGCCAACTGGATGGCAAAATGAAAGTCGGTAATGACTTTACAAAACATGAAAACAAACCAAACTCTGAAGCGCATTTTTCAGTTTGGCTAAAGAGCTCTAATCCCCCTTGGGCGCAGAAAGGCCAGGGCACAGAACTCCAGACCTTGCCCCGGAGGAGGGCACCAGCTACAGTCGGAGCCACACATGCTGTGGTGAAATCGTGCCCAGGTGCGTTGCAAAGACGAGGGCTGCATCCCCGGAAAGGGTCTCCGCAGACTGCGTCGTGGTCACCCGAGGCCTCTGCCAGGCATCAGGACTGTGGTGCGCTCGCGCAGAGGCCGGACCCGCAGGCGCCCACAGCTTCCCACTCCCAGAGTCAGAGGGTGGTAAGTTCCGTGCTAACGGGTGAAGGGCTGTGGAGAGACGGCTCTGGAGATGGGCACTGAAATCCGAGCGAGACTCAAGACAAAGGACAGGAGATGTTTGCAGTCCCTCGACCAACGTGACCTTGATGAGTTGTTCAGAGGCGCAGGACAAGGAAGGCGGCTCAGCAGCTTTCATGTACTTCTCCACTTGCAGAAGTGGTTAACACGTGGTCAGAAGCCCAGGGGCGCTGTGTCCCCTGGACTGTCTGCGAGCAGATGGCCTGTCTTCGTGGGAACAAAGAGGAGGCCCTGGGAAGTTGGGGGCCGCACACACTGGACTCAGAGGGCTGGTCCCCTGCAGGCTGGCCCACGCCTGGCTGACCAGCAGGATATTCTGGGGTTATTTCCCTTTCCCATACCGAGGAAGCAATAACTCACTGGAAGGAACTCTTGCGGATGTAACGTGTGGATTTTCAGTTTCTACTTCAAGCAAATTGCAGCAAAGCTCGGAGTGGTGAAAGCTCATTCTTCAAGAATGAGGTCGCCAGCTGGGAAGTCTGGCCAGAGCCTCTGCGTCCTGAACAACAGGGAGACCGCGGGGCTGCACGGATAAGGTGCAGAGCTGCGAGGCCCGAGTGGACCCGCTGGGTGTGTGAGTGCAGAGGGGTGGTGGGGGCTGGGGCTATGCATGGAGGGGCCTGTGGATTCGCTGCCCCGTTGAGTGAAGACTCTGCTCTCCTAAGTCGGAGGTGTTTACTTAGTCTACAGAACTGTGACCGTCAGAGAAGTGTGTCATTTAATAAGAGGTGTGTCTCAGCTTTTCCCGGGAGGGAACGTGGTTTGGATTCCGGGCAGCCTGCAGCCCAGTCCCTCGGTCCTCGCTGATTCCCGTGGAGGGACCCTCAGCAGGCACAGTGGGTCCCAGCCCTCAGCAGGGCCTGCGTGTCCGGGCCCGGCTGCCACAGTCACAGCACAGCCGCTGTTCTTACCACAGCCTGCAGCTCTGCTCCAGAGGGCAGAAGCTCGGGGCTCCAGGGCTGCTGGGAAAGGCGTGAGGTTCGGGTGTCGATGTGACACTGCGCTCTGGGTGTGGCGGTCAACACACATGGTACCTTGGGAGCGGCCCTGCGTTCCGGGAGCGTCAAGCGTCCCTGTTCACTTGTGGAAGGTCACGCATCTCACTTCGCGGGAGTCGGAGTCGGAGGAGGAGTAACAGCCACACCTAGGTCCAGGAAGTACAAGTTTACAGTACCTGGCAGAAATCCGGAAATGCTTCATCCGCCAGGCGCAGACAGCCTCCCAGCTGAGCATTCAGTGGGCCGCTTCACCGCCCAGCGTGTTCTGCCGCACAGTGGCCAGGCCAGGCAAGCCTCAGGGCCGCATGGGCTCTCTTCATGTGGCAGACAGGAACAGACACCTCCTAAAATACTGATTGGTTTATTTAATTATTTTTTCAGTACTGTGGATCGAATCTCGGGCCTCGCACTGGCCTGAATCCTCAGGCCTCCTGACACTTTTATTGGATCCAGCCCTTGCTCAGGTGCTACCTGGCCTGGCCTGTGCTTGGACTTGTGGTCTTCTTGCCCTGTCTTCCCAGAGAGCCAGGAGCCAGGTGTGTGGGCCCCTCTGCAGCGCCCACATCTCCTGGACCGTCCAGAAGTGTGGCTCTCCCACTAATTCCGTCCCGGGACGTCTGATTCCTGGGACCACAGCTTAGCCGTCTCTAAGCAAGGCATCCTGGCAAGACAGGTCACTTACTAGAGAGCCGATGACACCCCTCTGCTTGCCGTGAGCGATCGCTTGCATGTTACCATGTGGAATTTTTACAAAATTGGGGTTATGATTTTGTCAACACAGCTTAGGGATCAAGTCATGCTCCAGGGTGACACACAAGGGCACCTAGATCAAGGGGCTGCCCAGTCTAATTGTTAAGTTGTACATGGGCCCGTGGCAGGGACGGCCCGTGGCATCCCCATTTGCTGTGTGCTAGGCACTGTGTTGGCATGGTACACCCTGCTGTTGTGCCTGGACGCTCAGGATAACACTGCATGCCAGGAAATCATGGCAGATCAGACACATCCGTGACCCCGAAGGATCTGTAGTGACATTTCTGAAGTTTGCATAGATGTGCCCTTGGGGTGGGGGTGTCTCCTTGTCCCGGAGATGAGGCTTCAGGGTACCGGGGACACTCTCCTGCCTTCACACATAGGGAACCAGAGACACCCCAAACATGATTCTCTGTCTTCCCAGCCTCACTGTCAGAGTGGTACTGTAGGCTCCACAGCCAAGCAGAAAGACGGCTTATTATCATGACCTTGGCAGGTCCAAGGTCACACGCTCGCCTCTCAGCTGATTCACCAATCATGGGATTAGACAGTCAGGGGAGAAGAGGTGCCGTGTAAGGCCGAACTTTTCATAGAAAATGAATGACCAAGAAATAAAGGTTCACACCTTCCCCCTGCATGCCCTCTATCTTGCACTAAATTCTACAGTGTTCCTATTATACATCTCGAGGCATGTTTCATTTTAAAGTCATCCCTTAATAGCTCGTTCCTTGAAAAAGGCAGTTGCATGTCTGTAATAACAGAGTGGAAAGTAAAATGGTAAAGACTTTTTATAACACATTTTCCTCGTTTGAGTTAGGTGACAATTTTGTCCACTCGATTCAGGTGAAATTCCAGGTGCAGCGTGAGGTTTACAGAAGCACGAGAAGCTCATGCTCTTCCCGGCCGGCGCGGAGCCCAGGGGCCCGTGGTGTCCTTTCGTCCCTGCCGTGTACACGAAGTCGGTCACCGCTGCACATGCGCTTGCCAGAGCCCGGGCGGCCTTCGGCAGCCCTTTGGTGACCCTGAGCCGTATTGGCCCCCGGGGGAGAGCGCAGCCCACACCAGGCATCTTCTTGCACGAGGGGTCTCAGCACCCAGTGCCCGGGGGCCAGGCAGGTGTGTCAGCCAGGAGAACAGAGACCTGGGGGCAGGGCGGGGCAGGACTCCCTGCTCCCTGCGCATGAAGTTCTACTCACATGTAGAAAGGTGGCCACAGGGATGATAGGTCTTAATTGTCCATGGAAAGCCAGGACTCCTTTCGTCACGTTTACCTAGAATCTCCTAGGTTTTAAATATTGGCTGTTCATTTAGAAGGAAAAAGAGACATGGGAGGCATGATGGGGTGGACAGCACAGAGCCACTGGTCCGACTTGCGGTCAAGCTGCAGCTGGCGACCCAGGTTGGTTCTCAGGGTCTGTTGACTCTCAGCCCGGACAAGCTGATTCCTCAGAGCGCCCCCTGTGGACACTGTGGCTTTTCGACGTGTGTCTTTCCACCTGGGTAGCTTAGTACGCTTGTTACTCGGGGCGTGGGTATCTGTGGTCAGGCCAGACGGAGTGTCCCGGGCTGCGTGTGTGAGTCTCACCCCCAGCTCCGCCTGCTGTGCTTCACACACACACACACACACACTTACACGCACACACGGGCAGGTCGGGAGGTTCACTCTCATCCTGCACCACGCCATGCATTCAGCAGAGTGGTGCTCAGTGCCCTTTGGAGCAATTGCATTTCAAACGAATCGTTCTTTCATTTACTTGTTTGCGCTGCACTCCCTGTTTGACGCTAATATTACTTGACTTATCATTCAATCAATAATTCCAGAGAACAATTGGTTTCTCCCACAAATGTTCTTAATTTCCTTGCTTTAATTCCCAGAGTCCTTCTTATTAACTCTGGCTCCGGTGAGGTGGCTGCTTAGGGGCTGTGGCCGCTGGCTGAGGGGGGCCACAGCGTGTGCCGGTGACAGCTCATGCTGGGAAATTTCAGGCCACGGCTTCTCCCTTTTTATTTCTCTGTTGTCATTCTTTAGTGGAAGCTGTTTAACTCAGGTACCCTAAAGTAACCTCATTTTAAATTTACATGGGTTGCCATTTAAAAACTTCACTGAGTCCTGTGTGTTTCTAAATATATGACAAACATCCATGAATCCTACGTGGGACGTGGAGAAATTTAGAAAAAAGATTTCCTATAAATGTTCCTTGAAGATACATGCTCGAGCTGGAAACAGAGTGCTGGTAGCGATTGCTTCTTCTAGCAATTTGTTTTTACAAATAAAAGATGTTCTCTCAAAATTAGATATTAACAGTGGTGTATTGGAAATTGACACAAGCAATGTTTTCACATAGCATTCTTGGTTGTCTGGATGCTAGTGAAGAGGCGGCTCTGAGAAAATCAATGATTTTATTAAAATATACAGAACCCAGTCCTCACCTAGCTCAGAGGGTTTTTAATGAGGTCGATGCTGAAAACATGGAGTTTTGAAAAAAACTTGAATAAATGGTATGTCAGTGTTGTTAAATCACAGTTGGTTATATATTTTTCCCTTTTCTCTCAAGTCTAGCAAGCTAAGGAGCCAGAGCTCATGTGGTCCTGCAAAAATGGGCTGCCTTCCCCGGCTGAAATCACAGAGATGAGGCTGAACCAATGCTCTCTCCCAAGACCACGCATGTCCACATCTGGCAGTGCCTACCATGTGGCCAGGTTGCGTGGCACCCAGGATCACGTTGCTCATTAGTGCCATAGTCAAAACCAGCGAAATGTTAACTTTCAGAGCTGTGGAGAGGTCTAATTAGATGGAATGAGTGATTTTTCAACACTTCAGGCTGTGGATGACAGTCTGCAAAATAAGCCAAGCTTCCCATGCACGTATCTGGGAGTAGGAGGGTAGGAGAAATGATGCAGTCCTGTCTTTGTCTGAAACAGTTGCTTCTGCATCTCTTGCCTGAGAGGCTAAGGCACATTCTGTGGTTGTGGCAGGTGAGGGAGGGGCCTTCAGACTGTGCAGATGGTTCCTGGGGTCCTACTGTTTAGCTCTCAGGGCTTAATCGAAGTATTTTATTCTTCTAAAAAAGGATTGGACAAACATCCCTCTTACAGCGATCCAGCTTTCCTCCTCCTCTTTATTTCTTTTTTTTGTTTGTTTTTTGTTTTTTTTTTGAGACAGGGTCTCACTTTGTAGTTCAGGCTGGCTCTGAGCTCACTATGTGGCCCAGGCAAGCCTCGAACTCAGCAATCCTCCTGTCTCTGCCTCCCGAGTGCTGGGATTAAAGGCGTGAGCCACCACGCCCGGCTCCTCTTTATTTCTAATTGGCTATTTCAAAGGCAACGTATGATACATCCTGTTCACAAATTCAGTAAGGTGAGAAGTTACGTGTTATGACTTAGTGTCTCCCTTAGAACTGCAGCCTGACCTACCTGAGCATAATCCATCTCTAGCAAAGATGCCGCTGTGTGTTGGAGCCTCAGCATGGTGGGGTATGGTGACCTTCAGCCCGCATTGGGTATCAAGATTTCCTGAGCTTTACACTACATTGTCACAATATTATGTCACTTCCTCCCAAAGAATCAAGCAAATTATGACAAC